>JAUELO010466773.1:0-12114 GCA_032357855.1 Amphibolips quercusostensackenii
TTTAATTTGTTGTTTTTCCGTAGAAAATTAATTTTCTAGGTTAAAAATTCATCTTTTTGATTGAAAATGGAACTTTTCTTAAAATTGGTTGTTTGTGGTTTGAAATTTAAAAAAATTTTATTCGCCTAAAGAAAAAATAGGTTTTAAGCTTTTTCTATGTTGAGGGAAAAAAGCATTATTGTAAACTAGGTAAATTTTTAAGTTCTGAGTGATGATATAGGGTGAGTTCTAAATGATCTGGAGTGATGAAAGTTTTTGAAGTGACTTTTAGGATTGAGAAGACTTATTTTCAGCAATAAAATGTTCACCCCAGGAGTTAGGGTAAATTTAGTAAATTTTTTTAGTTTTAAGGGATGATATGGCGTAAATTCTAAAATGCGCGGGAGGGGGGGGGGGTGTTAAACTTTGATGGGTCATTTATTGGGTTGCATATAAGTATTTTCCGTCCGAACATTTTAGATCTTGTATATTTTAGACAACAGTTTTTTTATGCTACAATCGAAAAAATTTCCAAGTTTCTCATTTATTTCCAATTTTTTACAACTTCAGCAAAAATCAAATTAAAATCAAAAAAAGAGATTCCCTAATTTTTTGTTTTAATTTTGATTTTTAATGGTGCCTGTAAGGACCTCAAATCTGCATGTCAAAATTCATGGAAAAAAGTAACTTTTTGGTATTTTTCGAATAATTGCTTAGGGTTAGGGAAAAGTTGACATGAAAGTTATGACTTGTAGAGAACTTTCCAACGAAGAATTTGACGTATTTATACATATGCATTTGACACCCCTGACCAACCCCCACGATGCCGTGAAAAAATCATCAAATATTGATGAAGGTCTACTAATTAAAAATATTTGAGGTTATGTTTGGGTTTTTCAACGGAAATGGATATTTTTTTTTACAAAAATCTTAAAATATTGACGGAGGTCAACTCATTTCAAATATTTCAGGGTATCTTCAGGTTTTCTCAACCTATATGCATATTTCTATACAGAAATCATCAGATAATGATTAGTGCAGCTGGTTTTTCTCATTTAAGGTTATGTTAAGGTTTTCTCAGCGAAAATAGATATTTCAATTAAAAAATTATCAAATATTGATGAAGGTCAACGATTTAAAAATATTTGAGCATTTATCGTTATCTGATGATTTTTATATATAAATATCCATATCAGTTCAGGAAACCTAAACATAACCTGAGATATTTGAAATTAGTTGACCTTCGTCAATATTTTACGATTTTTGTAAAAAAATATTTATTACCGTTAAAAACCCCTAAACATAACCTCAAATATTTTGAATTAGTGGACATTCATCAATATTTTATGATTTTTGTATTGAATTATCCATTTACGCTGAGAAAACCTAAACATAACCTCAAATACGACAAACTAGTTAGCATTTATCATTATCTGATGATTTTTATATTGAAATATTGGTTGAGACAACCCGACCTCAGCATAAATGGAAATAATTGAAATTAGTTGACCTTCGTCAATATTTTACGATTTTTGTACAAAAATATCCATTTCCACTGAAAACCCTGAAGCATAACCTCAAATATTTTAAATTAGTTGACCTTTATCAACATTTGATCATTTTTGTATTGGAATATCTATTTTCGCTGGTAAAACCTAAACATAACCTCAACGACGACAAACTAGTTAGCATTTATCATTATATAACGATTTTTATATTGAAATATCCATATCGGTTAAGAAAACCTAAACATAACCTGAAATATTTGAAATTAGTTTACCTTCGTTAATATTTGGCGATTTTTGTACAAAAATGTCCATTTCCATTGAAAAATCATAAAAATAACCTGAAGTATTTTTAATTTGTTGACCTTTATCAATATTTAATCATTTTTGTATTGAAATATCTATTTTCGCTGAGAAAACCTGAACATAACCTCAAATACGAAAAACTAGTTAGAATTATTCATTATCTGATGATTTTTGTATCGAAATATCCATACCGGTTGAGAAAACCTTAACATAACCTGAAATATTTGAAATTAGTTTACCTTCGTCAATATTTGGCGATTTTTGTACAAAAATATCCATTTCCGTTGAAAACCCTCAAACATAACCTGAAATTGTTCATATTAGTTGACTTTAATCAGCCCCGTGCCACTCAATGCTAAAAGTGGGATGACTTTTGACCGAAGAAAATTAGGTACAAAATGCATGGTGAAAATGAGAAATGTGATATTTCTTAACAGTTCTACTGTGTTTTTCATCGTATTTTTGCTGGAAGAATAAGGTTAAGTAGTTTTAGCATCTAATAAGGTAAAATAAATCATAAAATAGTGTAGAGATTTGAAAATAAGTGCGATTGAAGAAATTGAAAAGGGTGGAAAAATTTTTAAAAATTTTAAAATAATTTTTTTAAATGTAACTGTAGATAATGTCGTTCGTTTCGCTATAAAATCCAAACGTTATTATTTGTTTCTAACAAAAAAATACTTTATATCACATATTAATGCGGAATTAATTACTTATTCTCTATGCAATACCCTCGCGGTAAGAAGGTTCGAATTGAATACAATAGAAACGTTTCTATTGGTTCCCTATCGCATTTTTGAAAATATCATTCCAATGCTTAAGAACTTGGAAAAGTGTCACAAGAGCGATTGAAATAAGCGCAGCGCCAACTAAGCGATCCAAATGCAATAAAAGTGTAATCAAAGAAGGGACCAAACAAAACGGAATTGATTAGAAATGTTTTGTGTGCAAAGTATAAAGCTCACCGAATAAAATACAGTTAGTTTGTTAACATTTTTTTAACCTATAAAAATTTTTTAATATAATACTATGATTTTTTTCATCAAGAAAATAATTTTGATTTATCAAATTAATTTCTTGTTGTCACTGACTTTATAATTCCTTATTAATAACAAAAGAGAAATTTTTACTACAATTATTGACAGAAAGTCTTCAAAAAAACCATTATGTGTATTATAATAATTCTTTCCTATGAATATAAGTCTACCTACTCACTTTGCAATTACATAAAAATAACATTTTTATTTTTATTATTTAGAAAATGATATTAATTATTCAAATTAATTTTATTACACTCACTACATATTTCCTCATTTAATTATTATGAGAGAAATTATTCCAACAATTATTTAAGGCCATGCGAGTGTGACCTCAAAATTTTTGTGTACATTTTTTTCAAATCCAATTTGTTGAAAATTTGGAAAATTAAATAAGAAGCACTAAGAAACTTGTGCCTGGTCCTAAATTTTTATAATTGTGAAAGAGTAAAAAAAATTTGAGAAAAAAACTTTCCTTATAATTGAAAAAATTGAACACCAGACAAACGTTTCTTAGTGCTTCTTATTTCATTTCCTAAATTTTCAACTCAATATCGCGTTTCTGGTGAACGAAAGTTGTGTTTGAAAAAAATTGGAAGAAAATTTTTGAGGTTACGCTGACATATGTCAGAGCGTAACCTCAAAATGTGGCCTTAAGCAAATCTGCAAAAGATGTGATTTTTAAATGGAAGATACAGTTCGAATTAAAACCTCCAACGTTTCACTCATCAGAACGTATTAAATTGTCATCAAATTTTAAAGCGAATCAATATCATTCATTTCATCTACATAATAACTCTAAAAATGTGATTAAACTGACTTCAATTTACAAATTTAGTGTCAGGAATTAAATAATATTTATCTGCTCGAAACTTGTACTTCAATTTCAATCGTCCAAATCATAATTTAAATGTATACACTTTTTCGCTGAGATTTTGATCACATTACGTTTGTTTTAGCCAGTTATTTCCCCTTTTCGATAATCGACAGTGTAAAATTAATGGAATGCTTGACCGACTCAAAACCCGCTCTTAAACACAAATCCATAATTTTCACATTTTTTAGAACACTTATTCCACATTGTTTGGCAATGATATTAATTATTTTTGAAATCATTGCTATTTACCTACTTGCTGTAACTTTGATTTTCACTCAACTATTTAAAACTTTGCTAAATAGCACTCGATATTCTCACTTTTTCACATCTGATTGCACATTGACTAGCTGATTGACGCATCACGGTAGTCCCGTTAGGCTCCACCGGTGGCGTCATCTGTAAACCTGCATATAGTCAATAGGTAGCCGTAAGAGTACAGGAGGTACCTACAGCGTCTTTTCTGTGGATCAACTCGATTTCATAATCCTTAGTCGAGGGGAGCACTCCAGGCATAAAGGTGGTCCTTTAAGGCAGCTGGGGGTGATATTCGTCTACAATAACCCCCAGTAGGGCGGCTAGTTTGGGAGACAGCTCGTGCCCGATCGCCCGTTCAGGGTACTAATGAGCGGGAAGTAACCGGGAGGTATCGACGTGAGTGATCGTTGGTAGCTCTCTTACGGGATTACCCAACCTTGTCGAAGACTTAAGAGCGGACTGCCGGGGTTGAGATCCAAGTAAGACGGATTTGCGTTGCGAGGATGAGGGCACTTTTCGGGGGTGGTCCCAGCAGAGAGACTCGCAGAGTGAGTGCGACAATAGGGAGATTTTGCATAGTGTTTCGTAGGATACGGTAACCGCTAAAGTCACGTGAGTCTGATACCGCATTGGGAGATAGCGTAGGTTGTAAGTTGAGTTTCTGCGCCCTGTACAGTACGTTTCACAAGCTTCTCATCTGTCTGTCTTTTTTTTTGCAAAATACATAAAAATGCGGTGTCTTTCATTCGACATGCTGCACATGTGTTGCAACGACCATGACTTATAACGTCCGCCGGTCCATCCGCCCAACATCAACAAAATTTGAGTTTAAAAAACTCACGGCAAACGATACGCTAACGAACGTCGTGAAGCGGAAAACGGTATCGCAGACCGCAGACTATTTGCAGAAACGTCATCACGTGAGCTTAGTGACTACCGAATGCTACGAAACGCTATGCAAAATGTCCCTATTGTAGGTTGGTATGACCCGCTTGCGGTTGCGTGTAGTGGGCACGCACTTGAAGGGTTTTTAGGGTCGCTGATCGTGAAAGGGCATAGCAGGATAAGCATGTATGTGCTGCCCTCGCTCGGATATGGTCCATATTGCGCAGGTAAGTGGCTACCCCTATAAGATAAATCTACTTTAAGTATCAACTGAAAAAAATTTACAAAAATTATAAACCAATTTTGAAAAATGGAAAAATCAAATTTTCTTTAAAACGGCTTAACCGATTTTGATGGTTAAAATATATGTCATAGAGGGTACTAACGAGGTTCTGAAAAAAATGTAGGAACCAATTCTCTTGGATATAAGGGTATGAAAAAAATTATTACAGTTTTTAAATAATTATTTTGAAAGGAAATACTTCTGGCACAACAATCATTTTTCTCCTATATCATGCTTACATGCAAAGTTGCAATATATATTTTTTCGTAAATGATTGAAGCCGTAGATCATGAGGGGCCAAGTCAATTTTTAACTCATGACGTAATAAGTTATACGCAATAGTGTAATAAAAACCAAATGCAACAGGATTATTCGATTAAAAACACATTTTCTTGTGAATTACCCAGTCACTGTTCAATTGATTCTAAGTAGATATAAAGTAGATAGTAGTAGATAGAGAGTTGATAGTACTAATTTCATGTTTGCCTAGGATGCACCAGGTGGAGGTCGTCAGTCAGATAAGCGGATCCCTATTATCTCACATGCGGCAAGTCTCTGCGTCAAGTCACACATGCGGCATGTTACACCTGCGGAAAGTTATCTGCGGCATGTCTCATCTGCGGCATCTCTACCTAGCGACTTCTCTCCCACGGGACATTTCTCACAGTGAAATTGACATTTTTGCGGCATCTCTTACCAGTGAAAAGGGGTTTGACCAATATTACTTGTGTGGACAGTTACAGGGGTGCCTTCCCATCCCTCATAGGACGTTGGAAAAAGGTAGGGGTTTGACCAGCATTATTTCTAACGCTATTCACAGGGTTGTCTACTTATAAGAAATGCCGCAAAAATGTCAACTGCACTGCGAGACGTTCCGTGCGTGAGAGAAGCCGCTAGGGAGAGATTCCGCAGTTGTGACATGACGCAGGTGCGGCATTGATTGATATTATGAAAACAATTTGTATAATCAGAAAAGGTTCAATTATCGAAGGAAAATAACACTACCCGCGACCAGTTTTTTCAATCGAAAAATAAAGCGGGGAATAAAGTGAACGTCATCACTAAAATGCTTGTACCGACAGAACAAATAAATGCTCACATGTTCTACAGGGGTCGCTATCATGTACGAGTACCCTTTGTTACGCCCGGGATAATGCAACCTATACGCTTGAGATTTTCAATTTTTTTAAGTGCGGTCTACCCATGATATTGCACTTCCGGCCAACATGTCGGCATGTCACATCCGCGGCATGTCACATCTGCGGCATATCACATATGAGGCATGTCACATCTGCGGCATCTCTATCTAGCGGCTTCTCTCCCGCGCGGCACTTCTTACAGAAAAATTGACATTTTTGTGGCATCTCTCCTCAGTAGACAACCCTGTGACTGGCGATTGAAATAATGTCGGTCAAACCCCTACCCTTTTCCAAAGTCTTATAGGGGACGAGAACGCACCTCTGTGGCTGACCATGGAAATAATATTAATCAAACCCTTACTTTTTCCCAACGTCTCTTAGGGGGCAGGAAGGCACTTCTGTAACTGTCCACACAAATAATATTGGTCACAACTGCCGCAGTTGTGACATGCCGCATATGTGACATGCCGCAGGTGTGACTGGACGCAGGTGTGACTTGCCGCATGTGAGGTTATAGGGAACCGCTAATCTGACTGACGACCTCCAAGTGGTGCATCCTAGGCAAACATGAAATAAGTTTGGCAAATGTTATCTACTACTATCTACTATCTACTTTCTATTTACTCAGAATCAATTGACACAGTGACTGGATAATTTACAAGAAAGTGTGTTTTTAATCGAATAATGCTGTTGCATTTGGTTTTTATTACACTATTGCGTATAACTTATTACGAATAACTTAAAAATAGAGTTGGCCCCATATTCTCACGGAATTGCATACAAATAAGGGTCTGACAAGTAGTTTTTATTTTTTTAAACTATGATCCACCACTTTGATCTTTTCGGCAAAAAATATATATTGCAACCTTGAATATGAGCATAATATAGGAAAAAAATGGTTGTTGTACCAGAAGTATTTCCTTTAAAAAAAATTATTGAGAAATTGTATTAACTTTTTTTTATACCTATTTAATTAATAGAATTGGTTTCTAAATTTTTCTCAGATTCTCGTTAGTATCCTCTATAACATCTATTTTAACCGTCAAAATCGTTTGAGCTGTTTTCGAAAAAATTTGATTTTTTTATTTTTCAAAATTTCTTTATAACTTTTGTAAATTTTTTTTTCAGTTGACACTTGGGGTTAATTTTTCTTATAGGGTTAGTTACTTGCCCTTGCAATATGGACCACAACCGAGCGGGGGCAGCACACACATGCTTATTCTGCTATGCCCTTTCCTGCAAATCACTTTTTGATGGGCCGCGTAGTTTTTATTTGATTCGAAAAAACTATTAGATAAAATTTCTTCACCCAAAAAATAGCTACAAACTTGATACTCAGCATTTTTTGATAGACTGCGTTGTTTTTGTTTTATTCGTAAAAAATAATATTATTTATAAAAAAATTAAATTTTTTGAAGGAACGACACAAGTTACAATTGAACGTTTACTTACAAAATCGTTTTTACATAGGCCGCGCCTTTTTTTAGTTATAAAAATAAGACAATGAAAATACGCCTGTTTTAATACCAGCGTATATTCTGAATTGTAATAATATACATTCATTGAAATGATATTCATTTTTAGGGTAACTGAGAATAAAATTTAATGTAAAATAAGGAACAATTTTTGAAGTAATCATATTAAATAAAATTTGTACTTTATTTTGCAATATCTAATCAAACAATCCTAGTCCGAGGTACAGAAATAATTTAACATACATTTGATATAATAGTGTTGAATATATTTTAGAAAAATTCGCATTTTCGACAAAATTGAGTGCGAAGCACGAAATACGTAATAGGAATGTGTTAATTAAAGTCGAAGAAGCTTTAACAAAAGAGAATTAATTAACAAAAAATTACAGTTGTCGTTGCTTTGACCTTTAGCTTTAAAAAGTCTGTGCACAAATGTGGGGGAAGTGCAATGGCCGAGGGCGTAGCGCGAGGTAAATACAATATCAAGCGCGAAGCGGGAGAACCAACAGACACGCACCGTAGGCGCGCTCAAGCTTGCGAGTCGCGCGCGATGAGAATGTGCCCGCACAGCGGGTATATTTTTTAAATGATAAAAACAAGACTATAAAAATACATCTATTTCAATATCAATGCATATTATAATTGTAATAATATAAATTTATTGAAATGATACATTTTTTAAGTAGCTTATATAACAATTAATGCAAAATAAAGAACAAATTTTATATTAATCATAAAAAAAAGTTGTACTTAGTTTTGCAATATCTGAATTAGCAGTCCCGGACCGAGAGACAGAAATAAATATAAAATGCATCTGATATGTAGAATAATTTTCATTTTGGACAATATTGAGTGCGAAGAACGAGATACGTGAAAGAATGTGTTCGTTTAAGCGGAAGGAGCTTTAAAAAAAGAGAAGTCACAATTACCAAATTACAGTTATCGATGCTTTTACATTTAATTTCAAAAGGCTTGTGCACATATCTGGGGGAAGTATAAAGACCGAGCGCGTAGCGTGGGATAAATATATTATCAAGCGCGAAGCGCGAGATAGGACAGACGAGCGCCTAAAGCACGCTCAAACTTATTTTATGTATGATTTCAGTTTACGTTAACGTCTGTCCATAAAAAGCTACGTGAATATATCGTTTTGAGGGAAAATCATGGGCTTTATATTGCAATATCATACAAAAAGAGACCTAAAAATTCTTTCAAGTCTTAACATATAATCTAGTATAAAAATAAAACTAGTACGTCCAAGAAAGGAAATTTTCCGATTTGTTCAATTACCATAGTGAACTGGATATTATGGTATTAGTTTACAAAAGATCTAATACCACATTAGGACATGAAGTTTACAGAAAATCCACCCATGCAAACAGATACTTACATGCCTCCTCCCACCACCACCCATCTCAAAAACAATCGGTCATAAACTCCCTTGTATACAGAGCTGTCTCCATAACAGACAGAGGTAACATTACAAAAGGTATTACGAAACGTTAAACATACCTTGATACAGAACGATTACACAAACAAACAAATTGATAAAGCAATAAGAAAATACACTCAAAATAACAATTTAACACAACCTACTAAAGAAAGAGAGAGGTAAATGGCCACCATCGTACCCTACATCCAAGGTATCACAGAACAAATAGGAAGAATTCTTAACAAACACAACATTCAAAGCATATTTAAACCATCTGCAAAAATAAGGCAACTGCGTAACAACCCTAAAGATAAAAAGGCACCTGTCGGTGATCAGGGAGTATATAAAATACCTTGCTCTTGTGGCAAAGTCTATCTTGAAAAAACCGAGAGAGCGGTGAGCCAATGTGTAAAGGAACATGAGTAAATATACACTAAAATATTTTACACAATTAGCAATAGCTAAGCATCATATCAAAACAGGGCATAGCATTTTATTTGACAAAACAACCGTCATTGCAAAAACATACAATATTTTTCCAAGAAAACAGAGAAGCTATTGAAATCTTAAAACACCCTAATAACATCAATAGGGACAATTGATATGATACCAATCCGTTTAAGCTTTGCGTTCTTTAGGGTTTTTTGAAAAAGACCTAATTGGCCAATCAGGTTCGACCCATCTCTACGGTGGGGTGCTCTAGCCAATCAGTCTCTGGCCAATAGTTTTGCACACGATTGAAACCCGAAACACATCCTTTTCTTTTTACTATGATGAATCATCGTAAGAGCATTAAATCGAACTTTATAAAATGTTTATTAGATTAGATTTTATTTTAATTTAAAGAAAATCTTGAAATTCGCATTATTTTTGCAATAGCTTTTAAAATGATTTACACAATCCCTTCATCCTGGTTTCTTCTATAGAAAATTATAGTAGCTTTTAACCTATTTAGGCAAAATATGCGAATACATGGGATTAGCAATCTCCCACCTCATCTCTGGTGGTGACAGAGATCATCTCTGTTGATGAACACTGTTCTCCCGTCGCTAAACATACCTCGGCGTTTGCTTCGTAAACGCTACGTTGGACTCCCCTCACGCACACACAGCTGTTTATGCGGCGCTACTGATTGGTTCATCTTAAATACTTTATAAATTAAAAACTTTAACTGATTTTTGTGAAATGAATTTTCGATTTATTTTTTTATTTTTATACAGCTATATAAGTCCGGAAATTTGAGTCTGTGGCACCCTGTATATCAGGGTAATTTTTTTGCCTTTTTTTAATTCAACTTGGCACCCCTAAAAATTGTTCCTTTTGATGAGAAAATGACCCCTGATTTTTTTCAAAATTAAGAAAATATATCTAGATGTCACTCAAGGCCATTTTAGGGCAAAAATGATCATTCTTAATTAAATTTACGCTATTTATTAATTATTTATCTCCAGCGCGTATAGATTGTGTTCTTTACAATTCAGTATTGCAGTCAGATTTTTTTCAGATTTTCACAATAACATTCAAAGGTCGCTAAAGGTCATTTTCGTGAGAAAATGTTGATTTAATTTAATTTTCTCTAGTTCTTTTCATTGAGAAACAGTGTCAATTGATTTATTGCAGCAAAAAAAATAGTCAAGTGATTTATTAACTGTATGTCATATTATTTTAAGGTCATTCAGGGTCACTTTGCGAAAAATGGTAATTTAATTTTTTTTAATTTCCATGGTAGTTATTTTTTTTTTTAATTTTGATTTAAATTAAAAATAGAAAACGTAAAAAACTGTAGAATATCGTATGTTCATCAATATAGCATTATGTTTCGTTGTCAACTTGTAATTACGAAGATTTAATTATCATAAGTGCATAAGAACGGATAATTATTTAACTTTTAGAAATGAATTGTTTCTCTATAAAAAACTAGAGAAAATTAAATTGAATCAACATTTCCTTAAGAAAATGGCCTTGGGGGACCTTTGAATGTTATTTTAAAAATCTGAAAAAAATCTGAATTCAATATTAAATTATAAAGGATACAATTTATATGCGCCAGAAATAAATAATCAATATATAGTGTCGATTTTATTAAGAATGAGCATTTTTGCCCTAAATGGTCTTGAACAACTTCTAAATTTCTTTTTAATTCTGAAAAAAGTCAGAGGTCATTTTCTCAGCAATGATCCAATTTGTAGGGGTTGCCAAGTTGAATTAAAAACAAAAGCAAAAAAATCACCTGATATATGTTATGCGTAAAAGTAGTACTCAAGACTTTTTAGATCGGAGCAACTGCAACAGATTGGAATTGCGGTACTTTATTGAAGGTTTACAGAGAGATCTTTTAATTCGTCGAATCGTACGAACAGACTGCCGCGCCGTACTGGGCCTTTAGTGTAGTTTATATCTGATGAAAGGGAAAGTGCTGGTGAAAGTGAAAGGGAATAATGACGTAGATGTTTACGTATTCAGGTTAGCCCAGTAAGAAAGTGCGAATGGCATTCAATAAATATGTGTACAAATATCGTAGAATTTCAACAGTTTTTAATGCGTAATCAATCGCATTGCTGAAATATGCGTTTTAATACCATTTATCGCGAAAGCATTTATCATTTCAATTGTATTTAATGTGATTAAAATTTCAGCAAAAAAGTGTATAAATTTTAATTATGATTTGGACGATTGAAATTGAAGTCAACTTAATACCGTATAATACCGTGAGGCAAACTCGAATATTAGAGACAATTTAATTCTGTGTGTGATTATGAACCAATCCATTTAGACAATTACATTTTCCGAAACAGGAAAAGTAACAATCCAAAAATTTTATTGCATTTCTAAAATTGCTAAAGTCTTTAAAACATTCTTTAAAAAAGAGTTAAAATTAAAAAGAATTCTTTATTCTAATTAAGGTAAGAATTATGAAGCCTTAATTAAAAGAACTCCTAAC
>JAUELO010466808.1:0-12110 GCA_032357855.1 Amphibolips quercusostensackenii
CAACTTTTGTAGATGAACATTCGTCGTGTTTGGTAGAAAATTCAACAATTTGGTTAAAAGTTTATGTACTTTGTTGAGAATTCGTCTTTGTTGATTAAATCCAACTAGTATTTATTTTTTAATTAAAATTTTTTTGTTGAAATATCAAGTAATACATTTTTTGTTAAAAATTACTTTTTTTTAGTTTGAAAATCCAACTCCTGGTTAGAAAGTTGAACTACTTTTATAATAGTTTCATTTTTTGTTGAAGATTCATAATTTTAGTTAGAATTTTTTTGTTTGCTAAAAATTAATTTTTGTAATTGTAATTTAACTATTCTGTTGAAAATTCACATTATCGAATTGAAAATGCATCAGTTTTATACAAAATTAATCTTTTTGACTCAAAAATTTAATTTTTTGGTCTTTTTTAGTTTAAAAATTCAACTATTTAGGTCAACATTTTCAGAAACGAAAAAAATATAAGACAAAAATTAATAAAATAAAACTTGTAATAACATCAGATTCATTATTCAAACTTTTTAGATGAAAATGTATCTTTTCTTGTAGAAAATAATTCTTCTTAGTCTAAAATTAAACTATGTGATTGAAAATTTACTTATTTTCTTAAGAATTCATCTATTTGGTTGAAAATTTGACTATTTAGTTGGTCACTCAACTTTTTTGTTAAAAGCTGATGTTTTTGGCCAAAAAATTCAACACTTTTTATGCTTTTATGCTTAAAAAAAGTGTCAATAGAGTTTTGAGTTCGAGACCTGAAAGAAGGTCATTATTCTAAAATAAAATACAGTTCGAAAAATAAAAGCTTTTGTAAAAATAAAGAAAATTAAGAAAAATAGGTAATTTTGAAACTAAGATGCCACTTTTTACGAATACATTCTTCATTCATTGTCTTGGAACAGTTAATTTTCAGTTTAAAAAATTAAGTTTTGAGCAAAAAAATAATAAATCTCAACAAAATAGTTTTATTTTCAACCAAGATGAAGAATTTTCAACTTAAATGATAAATCTTCATCATAATTTTCTACTAAAAAGACGAATTTTTTATAAAAAACATGAATTTTTTGAAGAAAAAAAATTTAAACAAAAAATAAAGTTAAATTTTCAGTTAAAAAAATATATTTTCCAACCAGAGTAAATCATCAAATTAAATACTGGACTATTTAACTAGATTAGTAAAATTTTAAAATATAATTCAATTTTCAACAGAAAAAATGTTAAAGAAAATAGTTATATTTTGAAATAAAAAATTATTAAAAAAAATAAATAATTGTCAACAAAATAGTTAAATTTTGAACGAAAACAATAAAGCTTCAACTAGAGTATTTAAATTTTCAAACAAAAATTGAATAGATAAACTTTCAGTTGAAATAAAAATAATTTTCAACAAAACTGATGAATTTTTAACTAGATTTCAACTAGATTAGTTAAATTTTGTTTATAATTTAATTTCCAGTTTAAAAAATTAATTAAAAAAAAATTATTCACAACAAATTAGTGAAACTTTCAACCAAAAAGATCAATTTTTGAAATAGAATAGAAATTAATTTTCTACTAAAAATACAATTATAACAAAAAACATCATTTTTCAGCTAAAAAAGATAAATTTTCATACAGAAATTGAATAAATAAATTTTCAGTTAAGAAAATTGATGTTCAATTACATTTTCATTTGACAAATTAATGTTCAACAAGCAACAAGTTTAAAGAAAATAGTTCAATTTTAAAATAACAAATTAATTTAACAAAAAATGATAATTCTCAATAAAATAGTCAAATTTTCGACCAAAAAGGATGGATCTTCAACTGGAATAGTTAAATTTTGAACAAAAAGATGACTTTTTAACTAGAATACTTAAATTTAGAAGAAAAAAAATTAATTTTCAACCAAAAAACTGGATTTTCAACCAAAAAATGAGTTTCCAACAAAAAGCATGAATTTTCAACTAAAAGAGCTAAATTTTTAACCAGAAATTGAATAGTTAAGTAGCTAAATAGTTAGTTCTACTAAAAAAGATGAATTTTCAACAAAAAAACATGATTTTCCAATTAAAGCGATGAATTTTCAGTTTAGAACATTTATTTCCAACCAAACAGATGAATTTTCAACTAAACGGATATAATATTTAACTGAATTAGTTAAATTTTCAGTTTAAAAATTAATTTTCACTAAAAAATTTTTCAAGAAAATAGTTAAATTTTGAAATAAAAATTATATAAAAAAATAATTCGCAACAAAACAGTTAAATTTTCGACAAAAAACTTCAGTTTTTAACCAAAAAAAGATCAATTTTAAACCAAAAATTGAATAGATAAATTTTCAATTTGAAAAATTTATTTTTTAACCAGAGAGATCAATTTTTAACTAAAAATAGTTACATTTTCAACAAAAATTATGAATCTTCAACTGTAATAATTGAATTTTTAACCAAAAAAGATGACTTTTAAGATACATTCACAGTTTAAAAAATTGATTTTCAACCAAACAGTAAATTTTTCAACTAAACTGATGGAATATTCAACTAAATTAGTTAAATGTTTAGTTTAGAAATTAATTTTCAAGAAATACAAAGTTCCAAGAAAATAGTTAAATTTTTAAATAAAAAATTAATTTACAAAAAAAATAATTCTCAACAAATTAGTTAAATTTTTAATCAAAAGGATGGATCTTCAACTGGAATAGTTGAATTTTGAACCATAAAGATGAATTTTCACCTACAATAGTTGAATTTTTAAGTAAAAAAAAAATATATGATTTTTCTACCAAAAATAATAATTTTGTACTGAAAAAGAGAAATTTTCAACAAAAAAACATCAATTTTTAACTTAAAAAAATACAGTTCCAAACAAAAACTGAATACTTAAATTTTCAGATTAAAAAATTTATTTTTCAACCAAGATGGATTTTTAACTAAAATAATGGAATATTTGAACAGATTAGTTAAATTATCAGTTTAAAATTTAATTTACAATTAAAAAAAAACAATTTCAGTTAAAAAGTTTAATTTTCAACCAAAAAATACTTCTCAGCGAAATAGTTAAATTTTCAACAAAAATAATAAATCTTTAACTGGAATAGTTGAATTTTCAATCAAGAAGATGAATTTTTAACTACATACAATAATAAATTTTCATCTTGAATAGTTGATTTTTTAACAAAAAAAGATAAGTTTTCCACCAAGATGTTTAATTTTCTACTAATAAGTCGAATTTCTAACAAAAAACATCAACTAAAAAACATCAATTTTCAACCAAAAAATTAAATAGATAAATTTTCAGTTTAAAAAATTTATTTTCAACCAACAGATGAATTTTTTACTGAAGTGATGGCATATTCAACTGGACTAGTCAAATTTTCAGTTTAAAAATTAATAAAAAAAAAATCAACAAAATAGTTGCATTTCCAACCAAGGAGGTGAATTTTCAATTTAAACGTTAAATGCTCAAGCGGAAAAAATAAATTTTTAGCAAAAGAAGTTTAACTTTCAACCAAGTAGTGGAATTTTCAACCAAAAAGATGAATTCTTAATGTAAAATATAATAATTGAATTCCACCAAAAAACATAGATTTTCAACTAAAAAAGATGTTTTAATCAAATAAATTAAATTTTTAGTGAAAAAATTAATTCTTAACAAAAAAATGAATTTTCATAAAAATATTTGAATACAGTAATATAAATAAAGCTAATTTTACAAATGAGAAAACATGTTTATTTAATTAATTCTTTTTTACTTAATTTCATTAATTAAATTTTTATTTACTATTAGTAGAAACCCTTTTTAAAATCAATTTTTATTCTAATACAATAAAGTAGAGGATGTCATCTCTTCTGGAATATTGATTTTCCACCCCTTGAGTCGAAAATAGAATTTAAGATGAATTAAACAATATTATTTAACTCGAAAATAATGGGTTTGTACATTTCTGAAGTAGAGCTAGCTGAAAATTTAGAACAAGACCTAGATTTCTTTATTTTTACAAACACTTTAATTTTTAAAATTAACGAAACCATTTTATTCAATTGGGAAGAGGAATGTTATTTAGGTGTAAAGGAAAAATGAAAATTAAACTATATAACAAAATATATTCTATAGATAAAAAAAAATAAAATGAGTTTTATCTATGAATAACTATCAGTAAATTTCTACGCTTAATCTCACAAATAAATTACTTATCCACTTATTCTATGATAACAATCTTAAGTTAATAACAATTTCCTATCTATTTTAAAATATCAATATGAAAATATTAGAACACACACTATAAATTAAGAACTCGTAAGTGATTTTCAATTTTACTTTTACAAAATATGATGCAAAACAAAAATCTCATAACAAAATTTATTTTTTTTAATTTTGTAATCGTGAGAAACTGAATTTTTTTTTAAATCTTCCGCATTCTTTTTTAAATTTTAATGAAACTTTTTAAAATCGTTTTCAATTTTTTATTGAAATTCATTTTTAAAAATAAAACCTCATTTGCAATTTTTCCTTGAAACTAAAGAAAATTTTATTGTTTTCTTTAAACCTTCAAAAATTCTTTTTAAAAATTTTTAATTTTTTTTCGAATTTTTCCAAAACTTCTAAATACTTTTGAAACAGTTACACTTACAACCAAGTAGTTGAATTAAAAAAAAAAATGTTCAACGAAGAATGTTATAGTTGAAATTTCAATCCAAAAAGATTTTAATTTTAAATCAGAAATAGCTAAATTAATAAATAAAATAAAAAGTAAATAAAAAAAGTTAAACTTTTAATTACATAGTTGAATTTTTAACCAAAAACATAATTTATATTCAAAATTAAAAAATATTTTTATTTTGAATCAAAGAGTTAATTCATCCAAAAATACTAACTTTCAACAGAATGGTTGAATCCTATACCAAAACAGATTTTAATTTCGAACTAAATAGTTGTAATTTAAATTTTTTTTCAAACACGAAATTTGTAATAAAGTAGATAAATCTGCAAACCTAAAACATGAATTCCCAACATAATTTTTTAATTTTTAACCGAAAAGTTTTTCAGTCAAGAAAAAAATTTTCAATTTTGGAACTCCTGTGTAATTTTTAAAAATCTTTTTAAATATTCTATTAAAATTAATGTTTTAAATAAAGAATCACTTTAAATATTTCCACGAATCTTAAGAAATTTTTTTTGTTATCTTGAAACCTTCAAAACCTTATTTCGAAATCTTCAAAACTCTATTTTTTGTTTTGAGTATTTTTGAAATCTTCTTAGATTAATTTTAAAAACAATGAATCTCTTCAAACATTCTCAGGAATCTTAAGACATTTTTTTTATTATCTTGAAACCTTTCAAAATTTTGTTTCGAAACCTTTAAAAATTTTTGATTTTTTTTTAAAAACTTTTTAACAAGTTTTCAAATTATTCGAATTTTTCTTAAAACTTTTGAAAAAATCTTTCAAACTTGAAAAAATTGCTTTCAAATCTTCCAGATTCTTTTTTGACAATGTTAAAAATCTTTTTAAACATTTTCTTAAAATTAATTTTGTAAAATAAAAAATCATTAAAAATTTTCCAATTAATCTTTTTAAAAAATTTTTTACCCTCTTCAAAACTTTCAAAATAAAATTAACCTTTTAAAATAAAACCTAAATCATAAATTAAAATATTTAAAGTTTGTGTCCATAATTTCATATTTCTTTGAAAATGTGAAAAAGTTCACAAATTATAGAGTGGTGGCAAAAAGACAAAAACATAATTATTTCCTAATATAAAAAAACATTTACACTTTAAATTTTCTCTTTTAGGATTAATGTTTAGAAACAAAATAAAATCGTCATGCAAAAAGCGATGACACACAATATTGTTCAGAAAGAAATCATTTTAAAAAGTTAACCTTCAGACAAATAGTGAAATTTTCAACCAAAAAATATGAGTTCTCAGCGAAAAATGTAACAGTCGATATTTCAACTCAAAAAGGTTTTTAAAGATTTTTGATGTCATACTACCAACTTAATAATTGAAAAATTTATGTTAAATATACATTTGTATGATATAAATTATTTATTGTAATAAAAATAAATAAAGATTAATTAAATAGCATATAAATCGAAAAGTGTACGTGGTTGTTAAAACGTATCTAGAAAAATTTCTAAGCATTTTTTTTATTTTACAGGATTTTAAAAAATTCTAAGAAAAATTTAGTTCCGTTTAAAATATATTTTAGTCTTTTTAACGCTTGGAAAAAATTAAAAAATATTTTATAAATTGTACCCTATATATTTAAATATTTCCAGGAATCTTAAGAAATTTGTTTCATTATCTTAAAACATAGAAAAATCTTTGGAAAATTTCAAAAATTATTTCGAAATCTTAAAAATCAATTTTTTTTCTTCAACTTTTAACACATTTTCAAATTTAGAATTTTCATCTTTTTTTTAACTTGCAAATATCTTTTCAAATGATTCAAATTCTCCCTAAAATTCCATAAAATTAGAAAAAAATTGACTTAATTTTGAAAAAATTTTTGAATATTCTCTTAAAATAAATTTTGGAAAATAAAAAATAATTGTAAATTTTCCTAGATACTTCAAGAACATATCTTTATTATTTTGAAACATTTTAGAATGTTTGATATATTGAGAAATCTACATTTTGTTCTAAATTTGTTAAAATCTTTTTGAGTTTAAAATTATTTATGTATGTTTTCAAAACTCCTAAAAAAACTTCTCTTAAACTCAGGCGAATTTTTTCTAAAATTTTGTATCCTGCAAAATTGAGAAATATTGCTTTAAAATCTACAAATTTTTCCAGAATTTTGGCAAAAATTATTTAAATATATTAATATCTTTACAATTTTTTTTGTAATTAATTTTTCATGAGAAGAAATCAATAAAGATTTTGCCAGGAATCTTAAAAAAATTGTTCTCTTAAAACTTTTCAAATTTCTTAAAAAGCTTATTTTTTTCAAATTTTTTTTTAAATATTGAAATTAAAAAGGTTTATGGAATCTTTTCAAAGAGTCTAAACATCATCCAAAAATTATTCAAATTTTTCCAAGAATGTTTTTTAAATAAAAAAGTTTCTATAAGATCTTCAAGATACTTTTTCAAAGTTTTGAAAATGTTTTGAATTAGTTTTAAATATTATCTTGAAAGTAATTTAAGAAAATAAAAAAATTTAAATTTTTCTAGGAAACTAAGAAAAATTTTTTTATTCCCTTAAAATGTTCAAAAAGTTTCTTTTTTGAAATCTTTTTTAATCGTTTTAAAAATTTTAAATATCTCATAAACTTAATCGAATTTTGTTCTAAAATTCTGTAATCTTGTAAAAGTGCAAGATTTTTCTTGAAAACTTTCTAAATTCTTTTTCGATATTTTAGGGAATGTTTTTCAACTTTTTCTTATTTTACACAATAAAAAATTATTTGAAATTTTTCTATGAAACTTGAAAACAATTTATTATTCTCTTGAAAACTTTTAGAATTCTTGAAAAGCTTCTACATATTTTTGGTGAAATTTCAAAATTCTACATTATGCTTGAAAATGTTTTAAATCTTCTCATGATTTAAATTATTTTGAAATCTTTACAAGACTTCTAAATATTATTTGACATAATTCAGTTTTCACAAAATTTTTAAAATCCTACAAAATAAAAAAAAGATGATTAAATCTTCCAGATTCTTTTTAGCCATATTTTGAAATCTTAACATTAATCTTATTAAATGAAAACTTAAGGATCACAAATTTTCTTCGAAATTTTATCATGCAAAATTAAAAAATTTTGCTTTAAAATCTTCTACAAACTTTTCCGAAATTTTGAAAAATCGTTTGAAATGTATGATTATAATTTCAAATATATTTTTAAAAATTAAATTTTCAAGAGAAAAAATCAATAAACATTTTGCCAGGAATAGTGAAACAAAATATTTTCTTCAAACTTTTAAAAATTTTTAAAGTTAATTTTTTCGAAATTTTTAAAAATATTGAAATTAAAAATGATTTTTGAAATATTTTCAAAACTTCTAAACACCTTTTAAAATTATTCGAATTTTTTCTAGAATTTTTTAAAATAAAAAAATTGCTATAAAATCGTCAAGATTCTTTTTGAAAATTTTGGAAATGTTTTAAATTACATTTAAATATTTTCTCAAAAGTAATTTTGTGAAGTAAAAAAATCATTTTAAATTTTTCTAGGAAATTAAAGAACAGTGTTTCATTCTCTTGAAACCTTTCAAAATTCTTGAAAAGCTTCTTTTTCAAAATCTTCAAAAATCTAGATAAAAATAATTGAAGTCCCTACAAGGTTTTAATCATTTTTGAATCATTTAGAAATTTTTAAACATGTCTTAAACTTAATCGACTTTTTTCTAGAATTTCGTAATCTTGCAAAATTAAAAAACGTTGCTTAAAAATCTTCTACATTTTTTTTCGACATTTTCAGAAATATTTTTAAATTTACTCTTATTTCACATAGTAAGGAATCATTTGAAATTTTCCCGTGAAACTTGACAAAATTGTATTGTTCTGTTGAAACCTTTCAAAATTCTTCAAAAGCTTCTACATTTTTTTTAAATCATCCAAATTCTACATTTTTTAAAAATTTTAGTTGAGCATTCAACTATTTTGTTAAAAAATTGGTATTTTTGGATAAATTCATCTCTTTTTTATTTAAAATAAAAATATTTTTTAGTTTGAATATCAATAGTTATTGAGGATTCAACTAAAGTATTTGTAAGTTTAAAATGATTTTTGTATCTTTTCAAAACTTCTAAAAAAAACTTCTCTCAAACTTATGCGATTTTTTTAAAATTTTATATCGTGAAAAATTGAAAAATTTTGTTTTAAAATCTTCTACAAATTTTTCTGAAATCTTAGGAATCATTTAAAATATATGATTATGTTTATAAATAATTTTTCAAAAAAAAAATCAATAAACATTTTGACAGAAATCTTAAAAAAAAATTCTCTTAAAACTTTTCAAAATTCTTAAAAAGCTTATTTTTTAATAACTTTTTGAAATACCAAAATTAAAAGTCTTGTGAAATCTTCATAAAAACTTTAAGCCTACCAAATATCTTTTATAATTATTCAATTTTTTCTAGAATGTCCTGTAAATAACAAAATTTCCATAAGATTCTTTTCCAAAATAAAAAATAATTTTTAATTTTGCTAGAAAACTAATGAAATTTTTTTCATTCTCTTGAAACCTTTCCAAATTCTTAAAAAGCTTTTTTGCGAAATCTTAAAAAATCTACACAAAAAAAAATAGAAGTCTCTGTATAGTTTAAATTATTTTAAAATCATTAAAAAAATTTTAATATCTTTTAAACTTACTCAGCTTTTTTCTAAAATTTTGCAATCTTGCTAAATTTTGCTTTAAAATTTTTAACATTCTTTTTCAATTGTCTCTTATTTTGCATAATAAAAAATCATTTTATATTTTCCCACGAAACTTGAGACAATTTGATTATTCTCTTGAAATATTTTAAATTCTCACGATTCCAATTATTTTGAAATCTTTACAAAACTTCTAAATATATTTTGAAACAATTCAGTTTTTCAACAATTTTTAAATCCTACAAAATTAAAAAAATCGTTACAAAATCTTTACGATTTTTTTTTACATATTTTGAAATCCTAAAAACATAAAATTAATCTTTTTAAATAAAAATTAAAACATTAAACATTTTGTTCGAAATCTTTAAAAAAACTACATTTTGATTTAAATTTGTTGCAACGTTTTTAAGTTTAAAATTACTTTTATACCCTTTTTGAAAATGTGGAAAAAAACTTAAACGTGTGCGAATTTTTTTCAAAAATTTTTTTTCCTACAAAATTGAAAATTTTTGTTTTTAAATCTTCTACATTCTTTTCCGAATTTTCGGGAAATCATTTGAAATATCTTGAAATCTTTTTAAATATTTTCTTCAAATTAATTTTAAACCCTTTAAAGATGTATGTCTTTTGTAATGTTTCAAAATCTTTTCTTAAAATTAACATTTCAAAATCTTTTCTTAAAATCAATATTTCAAAATACAGAATTAGTAAATATTACCAGGAACCTTAAGAACATTATTTTATTACCTTAAAACATTCAAAAAATTTTCTTGTTGAAATATTGTCAAATTTTTTAATTTTTTTACAACTTCTAAATATCTTTTAGCATGATAAAAATTTTTCCTATGTTTTTAAAATAAAAAATAAAAAAGTTACTTCAAAATCTTCCAGATTCTTTCTCAAAATTGTAAAATGTTCTTGAAACATTTTGAATTTGTTTTAAATATTTTGACATTAATTTTTCAAAACAAAAAAATATTTTTAAATTTTCCAAGGAATCTGAAAAAAAATCCATTCTCTTGAAACTTTTCAAGATTTTTGAAAGCTCATTTTTCAAATCTTTTTTAATCGTTTCAAAAATGTTAAATATCTCTTAAAATTACTGGATTTTTTTTTCTTAAATTTTGTAATCTTGTAAAAAAGCAAGATTTTTCTTAGAAAATTTGCTCTTGTAAATCTCCAAAATTGTACATTTTGTTTTACAAAATTTTTAATCTCATGACATAAATTATTTTAGAATCCTTAAAAAACTTCTAAATATCTTTTGAAACAATTCAGTTTTCCCAAATTTTTGAAAATCCTACAAAATTAAGAAAAATCGTCAAAAAATCTTCCAGATTCATTTTATAGATATTTTAAAATCTTAAAAACATAAAATTAATCTGAGTAAATAAAAACTAAAACATTAAAAATTTTGTTCGAAATCTTCAAAAATCTACATTATGATTTAAATTTGTTGAAATACTTTTGAAAGTTTTAAAATATTTTTGCACCTTTTCAAAATTTCTAAAGAAACTTCTCTTAAAATTATGCAATTTTTTTAAATTTTGTATTGTGCAGAATTTAAAATTTTTGCTTTAAAATCTTCTACAAACTTTTCCGAGATTTTAAGAAATCATTTAAAATGTACGATTATCTTTCTGCGTATTTGTGTAAAAACCATTTTTCAAGTGAAAAAATCATTAAACATTTTGCCAGGAATCTTAGAAAAAATGTATTCTCTTAAAACTTTTCGAATTTCTCAAAAAGATTTTTTTCTTGAAAATTTAAAAATATTGAAATTAAAAATCTTTTGAAGTTTTCATGAACACACCTTCCGAATGTCTTTTAAAATTATTCGAATTTTTCTTAAAATCTTTTTTAAATAATGAAAAATTTGCTATAAAATCTTCCAGATTATTTTCAAAATGAAAAATTGTTTAACATTTTTGCAGGAAACTAAAGAAAAAATTTTTATTTCTTGAAACCTTGAAATCTTCCCGATTCTTTTCAGACATATTTTGAAATTTTAAAATTAATCTAATTGAATAAAAATTGAAAAATTAAAAATTTGGTTTGAAATCTTCAAAAATCCACTTCTAGAAAAAAACTTCTCTTAAAACTTATGCGATTTTTTTTTTAAATTTTGCATAGTGCAAAAGTAAAATTTTTCGAAATTGTAGGAAATAATTTGAAATGTATGATTATCTTTTTAAATATTTGTTTTAAAATAATTTTTCAAGAAAAAGAATTAAGAAACATTTTGCCAGGATTAAAAAAAAAATTATTCTCTCAAGGCTTTTCAAAATACTTAAAAAGCTTCATAAAAACTTCAAACCTTTCCAAATATCTTTTTTAATTATTTGAATTTTTCCAAGAATGTTTTTAAAATAAAAAAATAGCTGTAAGATCTTCTAGATACATTTCTTAAATAATTTTAATATTAATAATAGTTTCAATAATTTTTGGTTTAAAAATAAAAAATCATTTTAAATGTTACTAGGAAATTAAAGAAAAATTTGTCATTTATTGAAACTCTTTAAACATGTTAAATATCTTAAACTTAATCGAATTTTTTTCAATGATTTTGTAACCTTTAAAAATTGCAAAATTTTGCTTAAAAATCTACACACTTTTTCGACATTTGGGAAACCTTTTTCAATTTTCCCTTATTTTAAATCATAAAAATTCCTTTAGATGAATTCAACTGTTTTTTATTTGAAATGAAAATCTTTTTGAATTGAAATATACACTTTTTTGTTAAAATTTTCATTTGACATTCTGGAATTTTTTTAAATCTTTTTGAATATTCTAAATTTTAACAAG
>JAUELO010466820.1:0-12110 GCA_032357855.1 Amphibolips quercusostensackenii
TCAAATTGGTTGTTGATTTTGCTGAAAATCTCTTTTTTTTTTGTAGAAAATTAATTCTATTGGTTGAAAATTCATCTCTTTGTATGAAAATACATTTTTCTTGTTGCTGAAAATTTAACTATTTCAGTTGAAGATTCATAATTTTGGCTGAAATTCATTAGTTTGTAAAAAATTGAATTTTTAAATCGAAAATTTAATTGTGCTACTTTTGGTTGAAAGTTGATGTTTTTTAGTTGAAAATTCAACTATTTCATTAAAAATTCAATTATTTTGGTTAATATCGTCTTTTTGGTGGAAAATTAATCTTCTTGGTTGAAAATTTAAATATTTTAGTTGAAGATTCATCATTTTAGTTTAAATTCGTTAGTTTAATAGATAATTAATTACAAAACATTTAATTGTTACGTTTTTGGTTAAAAAACGATCTTTTCAAGTTCAAAATTTAAATATTTGGTTGAAAATTTGTCCTTTTTAGCTACAAAATTTAACTTCTCTGTTGAAAATTTATTTTTTTAACTAAAAGTTTAAGTATTCCAGAAAAAAATTCATCATTTTAATCAAAAATTCTTTTTTTTTGTTTTAATTCATTTATTTCAGTTGAAAATTCATGATTTTACTTAAAAATTCTTCAAATAGGTTAAAAAAAAATTTTTTTACTAAAAATTTAATTTTTTAATTTTTGGTCAAAAATTTACTTTTTTGTTATTTTGAAAATTCGTCTTTTTGGTAGGAAATTAATCTTCTTGATAGTAAAAATGAATCTTTTTGGTTAAAAATTCAACTTTTTTAGTTAAAGATTCATCATTTCAGTTGAAAATTTATCACTTCAGTACAAAATTAATTTATCAAACTAAAAATTTATTTACTCAATTTTTAATTGAAAATGATCCTTTTTTAGTTCAAAATTAAACTATTTGGCTGAAAATTTGTCTTGTTTAGTTGAAAATTTAACTATGTGGTTGAAAATTCATTTATTTTGTTAAAAAACGTCTTTTTTGTAGAAAATTAATCTTTTTTGTTTAAAATTTAAAGTATTTTGGTATAAAATTCAATTATTTGATTGAAAATTCAATTGTTTTTTAGAAAATTTGTATTTTTGGCTCTAAAATTCATCAATTTGGTTTAATTTTTTTCTTTCTTAAATAAAAAATCTTTCTGGGTTGAAAATTCAATTATTCCAATTGAAGACCCGTCATTTTGGTTGAAAATTAATCTTTTTTTATTTAAAATTTAATCATTCCTGGTGAACATTTATCATTTTTACTTGAAAATTTGATTATTCCATTTTTGGTTGAAAAGTGATCTTTTCTTAGTTCAAAGTTCAACTCTTTTGTTAAAAATTCCTCAGTTTTTGGTTGAAAATTAATCTTTTTAGTTGAAAATTCATCTTTATGGGTTGAAAAGTGAAGTATTTTCGTAGAAAATTAAACTATTGGATTGAAAATTTAATTGTTTTGCACAAAATTCGTATTTTTGGCTAAGAAATTTAACAATCTGGTTGACTTTTTCTTTCTTGACTAAAAAATCTTTCTGGGTTCAAAATTTAAATATTCAAGCTAAAGATTCATCATTCTGGTTAAAAATTAATTTTTTTTTTTCAAATAAAATTTCATTATTTTAGTTAAATATTCATAATTTTTAGTGGAAAATGTAACTATTACATTTTTGGTTGAAGTTAGATCTTTTTCAATTCTCTTTTTTAGATGAAAATTCATTTATTTTGTTCAAAAATCATCTTTTTTGTAGAAAATTGATCTTTTTATTTGAAAATTAATCTTTTTGCTTAAAATTTTGAGCATTTTAATTAAAGATTCATCATTTTAGTTGAAAATTTATCAGTTTGGTGTAAAATTAATTTTTAAAACTGAAAACTTTCCTATTTCATTTTTAGCTGAAAATTGGTCATTTTTGGTTGAAAATTGATATTTCTCAGATTAAAATTAAACTATTTGTTTGAAAATTAAACTATTCGTTTAAAAATTTGTCTTTTTGAGTTAAAATTTGACTGCTTTGTTGAAAATAAATCTGTTTTGTTGAAAAATTGCCGTTTTTGTGTAAAAATTAATCTTCCTGGTTAAAAATTTAATTATTCAATTTTTGGTTGAAAAATGATTTTGTCGTTGTTGAGAATTCGTCTTTTTTGGTAGAAAATTAATCTTCTTGGTTAAAAATTAATCTTTTTAACTGAATATTTTATTATTCCATTTTTTTGTAGAAAAATTCATGTATTGTGTGGAAAAATCTTTTTTTCTGTTTAAAAATTATTCTTCATCTAAAAATTCAAGTACTCGAGTTAAAAATTTACAATTTTAGTTGAAAATTCTTTTTTGTTAGAAATTTATCGTTTCTGTTTAAAATTCAACTATTTTAATTGAAGATTTTTTATTTTAGTCAGAAATTCATCAGATTGGTTCAAAATTATATCTTTAACTAAAAATTTAATTTATCAAATTTTGTTAATTCGTTCTTTTTTACAGAAAATTAATCTTCTTGGTTGAAAATTTATCTTTTCGCTTGAAAATTCAACAATTTGTTTGCAACTTTTTTCTCTCTTGACTATAAAATCTTTTTTGGTTGAAATATCAAAGACTACATTTGTTGTTTAAAATTCATCTTTTTTGGTAAAAAAATGTAATTACTTGGGTGAAATTTTAAATTATAATTTTTGTAGTTAAAGATTCATTATTATAATTGAAAATTCATCTCTCTGATTAAGAAATAATCTTTTTTGTGAAAAATGATTTTTTTGGTAGATAAAGATTAATTTTTTAACTGAAAATTTAACAAAAATTAATCTAATTAAAAAAATAGAAAATTAATGTTCTTGGTTGAAAATTTATCTTGTTGGTTATAATTTCAACTATTCGAGTTCAAGATTCATAATTTTAGTTGAAATTGAATCATTTTGATGTCAAATTAATTTTTACAGTGAAAATTTATCTATTCAATTTTTGGTTGAATATTAGTATTCGTTAGTTGAAAGTTTGTCTATTTAGTAGAAATTTGTTTTTTTTTGTTTTTCTTGCAAATATTATTATTATTTTTTCATGTAGAAAATTTATTTTTTTGGCCGACGATTCAACTATTCAAAATTAAAGATTCATAATTTTAGTTGAAAATTCAGCACTTTGGTTGAAAATGTAACTATTTTTTGGTCAAAAGTTAAACTATTTTCTTAAAAATTCACCTTTGTGGTTTAAAATTCAATTATTTTAATTGAAAATTCATGATTTTAATAAAAATTCATCAGATTGGTTAAAAATGTAATTATTCGATTTTTTGATAAAAAATTCCTTTTTTGTGGAAACTTCGTGTTTTTGGTAGAAAATTAATCTTCTTGGTTAAAAATTAATTTTTTAGTTGAAAATTAAACTATTCCAGTTAAATATTCATCTTCTTTTTCGAAAATTAATTTTTTCTTTGAAAATTCCACTATTCCAGTTCATAATTAATCATTTTATTAAAAAATTTATCATTTTAGTGGAAAATTAATTTTTTGAACTGAAAATTTAATTATTTCATTTTGGTGGAAAATTGATCTTTTCTAAGTTCAAAATTCAACTGTTTGGTTGAAAAATCATTTATTTTTTTGAAAGTCGTCTTTTTTGGTAGAAAATTAATATTTTTGGTATAAACGATTCAAGTGTTTTTGTATTAAAACGAACTGTTTAGTTGAAAATTCAATTGTTTTGTAGGAAATTCGTATTTTTGGCTCAGAAATTTAACAATCTGTTCGATTTTTTTCTTTTTTGACTAAAAAATCTTTCTGGGTTAAAAATTTAACTAAAATAGTTCAAGATTAATCATTTTGGTTGAAAATTAATCTTTTTTAAATTAAAAATTTAATTATTTCAGTTGAAGATTCATTATTTTTAGTTGAAAATGTAAATATTCCTCGTTTTTAGATGAAAATTCATTTATTTTGTTTAAAAATCATCTTTTTTTGTAGAAAATTGATGTTTTTGTTTATAAATTAATCTTCTTGGCTAAAAATTTATCTTTTTGGTTTAAATTCCAAACATTCCAGTTGAAGATTCATAATTTTAGTTGAAAATTCATCAGTTCAGTGTAAAAATAATTTTTTTAACTAAAAATTTAATTATTTCATTCTTGTTTAAAAAATTATCTTTTGTTAGTTCAAAATTACACTATTTGGCTGAAACATTTTCTTTTTTAGTTAAAAATTTAACTACTTTGTTGAAAATTTATTATTTTGTCGAAAATCGTCTTTTTTGGTAGAAAATTGATCTTTTTGTTTGAAAATTCTTTTTTTTTTGCTGAAAATTCAAGTATTCCAGTTAACAATTCATCATTTTAGTTGAAAATTATATTTTTGTAATTCAATTATTCAATTCGAAAATTCATAATTTTATTTTTAAAAATTAACTAAGTTTGTTAAAAATTAATTTCTTATCTGAAAATTCAGTTATTCAATTTTCGGTTCAAAAATTACTTTTCTGTTGTTGAAATTTCGTCTTTTTTGGTAGATAATTATTCAAATTGGTCAAAAATTAATCTTTTTAGTTAAAAATTCCACTGATCCAGTTGAAAATTTATCACTTTGGTAGAAAATTAATTTTTTGAACTCAAAATTCAATTACTTTATTTTTGGTTGAAAAAAAATATTTTTTAGTTGAAAATTCAACTATTTGGTTAAAAATTTGTCTTTTTTAGTTGAAGATTAGTGGAAATTAAATTTTTGAACTGAAAATTAAATTATCTCATTTTTAATTTAAATAAAGATACTTTTTTTAGTTCAAAATTTAACTATTTGGTTGAAAATTAATGTATTTTGTAGAAAAATCGTCTTGTTTTGTTTAAAAATTAACCTTTTTGTGAAAAAATTCATTTTTCAAAACTGAAAATCCAATTATTTAAGTTAAAAATTCATCATGTTAGTTGAAAATTCCTTTTTTTAGTTTGAAATTTAACTATTTGGTGAAAAGTTACAATCTTTTATTAAAAATTCATTTTTTTGGTTTAAAATTAAATTATTTCAGTTGGAATTTCACGATTTAAGTTAAAAATTTATCAGGTAGGTTAAAAATTAATTTTTCAACTAAAAATTTAATTATTTAATTTTTGGTTTAAAAATTACTTCATTGATGTTGAAAATTCGCCTTTTTTTGTTTGAGACTTAATCTTTTTGTTGAAAATTTTTTTTTTACTGAAAATTCAAGTATTCCAGTTAATAATTCATCATTTTAGTTTTTAATTTAATTATTTTAGTCGAAAATTCGTGATTTTAGTCAAACATTCATCAGATTGGTTAAAAATTATTATTTATCTAAAAATGTAATTATTTAATTTTTAATTGAAAAATTATATTTTTTTTACTAAAAATTCAAATATTCCAGTTAAAGATTCATAATTTTAGATGAAAATTAATTTTTGTGATTTAAAATTCAACTATTCGGTAGAAAATTTGTCTATTTCATTCGAAAATTCAATTACGTTGTTGAAAATTCATGTATTTTGTTGAAAAATCGTCTTTTTTATTTGAAAATTCTTTTTTGTTTACTCAGAACTTGAGTATTCCAATTAAAAATTCATCATGTTAGTTAAAAATTCATTTTTTAATTTAAAATTCAACTAGATGGTGAAAATTTAAACCCTTTTGTAAAAAATTGATCTTTTCGGTTCAAAGTTAAATTATTTCAGTTGAAAATTCATGATTTTAGTTAAATATTAATGATTTTTGTGACAAAGTCATTTGTACAAGTGAAAATTCATCTATTCAATTTTTGGTTGAATATTAGTATTTTTTAGTTAAAAGTTCAACTATTTATTAGAAGTTTTTGTTTTTGTTGAAAATATTTTTTTTTATAGAAAATTTATCTTTGGCTGACGATTTAACTATTCAAAATAAAGGATTCGTAATTTTAGTTGAAGATTTATCACTTTGTTTGAAAATGTAACTATTTTTTCGCAAATTACTGTTTTTTTAACTAAAAGTGTAACTTCTAATTGAATATTGCATTATTTTAGTTAAAAATTTATATACTTGGTTAAAAATTGTCCTACTTTCTCGTAAATTCGTTTTCTCTTCAGCTCAAAATGTAACTATTTCAGTTTTTGACTGAAAAATTATCTTTTTGAGTTTTTAACTGAAAATTTAATTATTCAAATTTTGAAAATTAATTTTTTTGCTTAAAACAAAACTATTTGGTGGCAAGCTTATTTTTCAATCTAAAAATTTAACACAAATTAATGTTATTAAAAAAAGTAGAAAATTAATCTTCTTGGTTCCAAATAATTCAATTTATTTTTTTAACTAAAAATTTTCCTATTCCATGTTTGGTTGAATATTGATATTTTTTATTTCAAAATTCAACTATCTTGTTGAAAAGTTAACTATTTCATTAAAAATTAATTCATTTAGTTGAAAGTCGTCTTTTTTTGGTAGTAAATTAATTTTTTTGGTTTACAAGTTGAAGTATTTTGGTATAAAATTTAATAATTTGGTTGAAAATTTAATTGTTTTGTAAAAAAAACGTATTTTTGACTTTAAAATTTGGTCACATTTTTTCTTTATTAAATAAAAAATCTTTTTGGGTTAAAAAATCAACTATTCCAGTTTAAGATTCATAATTTTGGTTGAAAATTCATATTTTTCTATTTGAAATTAAATTATTCTTGTTGAACATTCATGATTCTTAGTTAAAATGTAGCTATTACATTTTTGGTTAAAGATGGATCTTTTTCTGTTAAATTTTCTGTTAATTTCTGTTGAAAATTTAACTGTTCCAGTTGAGAATTCATCAGTTTAGCCGAAAATAAATTTTTTTAACTGAAAATTTAATTATTCCTTTGTTATTCAAAAAAGCGATCTTTTTTTAGTTCAAAATTTAACTATTTGGCTGAAACATTGTCTTTTTCAGTTGAAAATTCAACTACTTTGTTGAAAATTCATTATTTTGTCATAAATTCATTATTTTGTCGAAAGTCGTCTTTTTTGGTAGAAAATTGATCTTTTTGTTTGAAAATCCTTTTTTTTTGCTGAAAATTCAAGTATTCCAGTTAAAAATTCATCATTTTAGATAAAAATTCTATTTTTTTAATTCAATAATTTCATTTGAAAATTCATAATTTTCTTTTTTAAAATTAACCAAATTGGTTAAAAATTAATTTTTTGTTTGAAAATTCAGTTATTCAATTTTATCTGTTTAGTAGGAAATTAATTTTTTAAACTGAAAATGTAATTATCCCATTTTTAATTGAATAAATGAAATTTTTTGGTTCAAAATTGAAGTATTTGTGGAAAATTCATGTATTTTGTTGAAAAATCGTCTTTTTTGTTTAAAAATTAAACTTCTTGTTAAAAAATTTATTTTTTAAAACTGAAAATTCAATTTTTCCAGTTAAAAATTTATCATGTTAGTTGAAAACTCATTTTTTTAGTTTAAAATTCAACAATTTAGTGAAAAGTTACACTCTTTTATTAAAAATTCATCTTTTCGGTTTAAAATTAAGTTATTTTGGTTAAAAATTCTTTAGATTGATTAAAACTAAAATTTTCAACTAAAGATTTGAATGTTCAATTTTTGTTTAAAAAATTACCTTTTTCTTGTTGAAAATTCGTCTTTTTTGGTAGAAAATAAATTCTTTTAGTTTAAAATAAAACTATTTGGTTGAAAATTTTGTATTTTTTAGGTGAAAATTTATGTCTTTTGTTGAAAAATTGTCTTATTTGTTTGAAAATTAATCTTTTTGTTTGCAAATTCTTTTTTTTTAACTGAAAATTTGAGTATTTCAGTTAAAAATGTATTATTTTAGTTACAGATTCATTTTTTTTTGGTTTAAAATAAAACTATTTGTATAAAATGTTAAACTCTTTTTATGAAAATTCCTTTTTTTGGTTTAAAATTGAATTATTTCAGCTGAAAATTCATGATTTTACTTTAAAATTTGTTCAAATTTGTTAAAAATTAATTTTTAAACTGAAAATTTAATTATTCAAGTTTTGCTCGAAAAATTACTTTTTTGATGTTTTGAAAATTCGTATGTTTTGGTAGACAATTAATCTTTTTGGTTGAAAATTTATGTATTTCGTAAAAAAATTATCTCTTCGATTTAAAATTAAATTATTTTAGTTAAAAATTCATCAGATTAATTTAAAATAACATTTTCAACTAAAAATTTAATTATTTAATTTTTGGTTGAAAAATTATCTTTTTCTGGTTAAAAATTCGTCTTTTTGGTAGAAAATTAATCTTCTTGCTTATAAATTAATCTTTTTTGTTTAAATTTGTATGTATTCCAATTAAAGATCCATCATTTTAGTTGAAAATTAATTTTTTTAAATGAAAATTTGATTATTTCATTTTTCGCTCAAAAAATGGTATTTTTTAGTATAAAATTCAACTATTGTAAAAAAAATTTTTTTTTTTTGTTTGAAAATTTATCTTCCTGTTTGAAAATGAATTTTTTTCTGAAGGTTCAAATAATACACTTAAAAATTCACTATTTTTGTTAAAAATTTATCAATTATTCAATTTTTGGTTGAAAATAGTTTCAGCTGAAAATTTTTCTCTTTAGTTGAACATTAATTTTTTTAATTTAAAATTTAACTATGTAATTGAAAATTCATCTCTTGATTAAAAATTCAAATATTCCAGATGAAGATTCATAATTTTAGTTTAAAAAATTCACCTGATTGGTTAAAAATTAATTTTTTAACTAAAATTTTAATTATTTAATTTTTGGTTGAAAAATTACTTTTTTGTTTTCGCAAATTTGTTTTTTTTTTGTAGAAAATTACTCTTCTTGGTTAAAAATTTATCTTTTTGGTTTACAATTCAAGTATTTCAGTTGAAGATTCAGCATTTTTGGTGAAGATTCAACTATTTGGTTGAAAATTTGTATATTTTAGTTGAAAATTCAACTATTTTGTTGAAAATCGTCTTTTTTTTGTGAAAAATTAATCTTCTTGGTTGAAATAAAGAATTTTGAGTTGAAGAAACAAATTTTTGAACAAACTAATTTAATTTTTAACCAAACAGTTTAACTTTCAAAAAAATAATTAATTCTTTAACCAAGTAGTTGAATTTTCAAACAAAAATTGAAATTTTTTAGAAAAACAGTGGAATTTTTAACCCAAATATATGAATTTTCTTACGTAAATTTTTATGAAATCTTTGAAATATTTGTAAAATCTTTTTTATTCGTTTAAAATGATAAAATCTTTTGAAGTCTTTTAAATTTAGTTAAAACCTTTTGAAATCGATTAAAATTATTAAAATGTTTTGAAATCGATTAAAATTATTGAAATGTTTTAAAATTCTTTAAATCTTTGAAATCCTTATGAATTCTTTAAAATCCTAATGAATTCTTTGAAATTCTTATGAATTCTTTGAAATTCTTATGAATTCTTTGAAATATTGGTTTGAAATTCATTGAATATCAAAAATCTTCAGGATATATTATAAAATCCAATACGAAAAATTGAAATCGCTTAAAATTTCAAAATGTTTTGAATTGTTTAAAATCTAGTGTACCTTATTTATTAGTTAAATCAATAAAGTTAATATTTTATCAAATCTTTTATTCCAGTCGTAAGTTAAAAGTACCCCTGTTAAAATCTTTTTAATTCTTGTATTTTTTAAAAATCTTTATGATTTTTTTATAAAATCTTTTAAACTTTTGTGAAATCTTTTGATATCTAAAAAATTTGGTAATTGTTTAAAATCTTTAAAATGTTTTGAAATCTTAGAAATATGGTTTACTTTTAAAATATTTTGAAAGTTTTAAAGTCTTTGTGAAATGTTTGAAATATTTTAATCTGGTGTACATGACTTTTTCAAATCTTTGAAATACTTGGAATCTTTCAGAAATGATTTGAAATCTTAAAAAAATTTTGTAAAATCAATGAAATCGTTCAAGTATTTGTGAAATCTTAAAAAAATTTCGAAATACTTGGAATCTTTGAGGAATATTTTAAAAACTGTAACAAATTTTGTTAAAATCATTTAAATTCTTTAAATATGTGTGAATTGTTTAGAAATGTTTGTAAAATAGCTGAAATTCTTGAAATATTAGTGAAATCTTTAAAAAAAATTGGTAAAATCTTTGAAATTATGGATATATTTTAAAATTGGTGTACACAACTATTTCAAATCTTTGAAATACTTGAAATATTTGAGAAGTATTTTGAAATCCTTAAAATTTTTTGTAAAATCATTTAAATTCTTGACATATTTGTGAAATCTTTGAAAAATTTTGTGTACAAGACATTTTCAAATCTTTGAAATAATTGGAATCTTTAAAGAATATTTTGAAAACTGCAAAAATTGTTGGTAAGATCATTGAAATCCTTTGAATTTTTGTAAATTGTTTAAAAATGTTAGTAAAATAGCTGAAATTCTTGAAATATTAGTGAAATCTTTTGAAATTTTTGTGAAATCTTTGAAATCCTTGAAATATTTGTCAAATCTTTCAAAAATGTTGTAAAATCTTTGAAATCTTTGAAATATTTGTGAAATCTTTTAAAATTTTTGTAAAATCTTTGAAATCTTTGAAATTTTTGTGAAATCTTTAAAAATTGTTGTAAAATCTTTGAAATCCTTGAAATATTTCTGAAATCTTTTAAAATTTTTGTGAAATCTTTGAAATCCTTGAAATATTTGGGCAATCTTTTAAAACTTTTGTAAAATCTTTGAAATCCTTGAAATATCAGTGAAATCTTGAAAAAATGTTGTAAAATCTTTGAAATCCTTAAAATATTTGTGAAATCTTTTTAAATTTTTGTAAAATCTTTGAAATCCTTAAAATATATGTGAAATCTTTAAAAAAATTTGTAAAATCGTTGAAATTCTTGAAATATTTTTAATCTGGTGTGCGTGAATTTTTCAAATCTTTGGAATACTTGAAATCTTTAAGAAATATTTTGAAAACTTTTTAAATTTTTGGAAAAGCATTAAAATCCTTCAAATATTTGTGAAATCTTTTTAAATTGTTATAAAATCTTTAAAGTCCTTGAAATATTTGTGAAATCTTTTAAAATTGTTGTAAAATTTTTGAAATCCTTGAAATATTTAGGGAATCTTTTAAAACTTTTATAAAATCTTTGAAATCCTTAAAATATTTGTGAAGTCTTCTAAAATTTTTGTGAAATTTTTGAAATATTGTTAATCTAGTATACACGACTTTTTCGAATCTTTGAAATACTTGAAATATTTGGGAAATATTTTGAAAACTTTAAAATTTTTTTGTAAAATCATTGAAGTCTTTAAAATATTTGTGAAATCTTTTGAAATTTTTGTAAAATCTTTGAAATTCTTGAAATATTTTTTTTTCTTGGTGTACACGACTTTTCCAAATCTTTGAAAGACTTGAAATCTTTAAGAAAGATTTTGAAAACTTAGAAAAATTTTGTAGAATTATTGGAATCCTTAAAATATTTGCGAAATCTTAAAAAAAAATTTTGTAAAATCTTTGAAATTCTTGAAATATTTGTGAAATACTTTTCATTTGGTGTACACGACTTCTTCAAATCTTTGAAATACTTGAAATCTTTGAGAAATATTTTAAAAACTTAAAAAATTTTTGTAAAATCATTGAAAACCTTGAAATATTTGTGAAATCTTTCTGAGAACATTTGGATTCGTTTGAAGTCAGTGGAATATTTAAAATCTTCGTGAAATCTTATGAAATCTTCAAAAAAATTTGAAATCGATAAACATATTTTAAATGTTTTGAAATATTTAAAATCCGATGAACTGTTCCCTTTTTGAAATCTTTGAAATTCTTGTATTTTTAAATCTCTTCGAAATTTTTTTTAAATCTATGAAATATTTATAAAACCTTTCTAAAATATTTTGTGTTTATTTTGAAATCATTAAGATATCTGAAATCTTTGTGAAATGTTTTGAAATCGTCTAAAAAATTTAAAAATCGTTTCAAATCTGAAATGTTTAAAATTTCAGGAATCTGATGTATACCCTTTTAAACATTTTTTTAATCTTCGAAATTTGTTGAAAGTTTAAAAATTTTTGTGAAATGTTCGAAATCTTATTAAAATTTTTGAAATCTGGTGTACACGCCTTGAAAATCTTCGAAATCCTTTTGAATATTTTTAGATATTTAAAATATTTTGAAATCTTTAGAAATAT
>JAUELO010466828.1:0-12110 GCA_032357855.1 Amphibolips quercusostensackenii
GTGGGCTGAATCGGGAATTTACTGTTTGAAATCACAAACAGCCTGCAATTCCTAAGCGGTTAAAAAATTTTTTTAAGTGATCAGCAATAGTTGCACAAGGGTGTTTATAAATGCGATTTTTTTAATCTTGTTATTTTATATTTTTTATATAAATAAACAAAAGGAGCGAAAATGAGATATTTTTTTAATATTATTCTCAATCTTGGGGTGAATAACTTAATAAATTTCATTTTTGGTGAAAATAAATGTCGAAGTACCTAAATAATATGAATAATAAACAGCATATCGAATATAATCGTTATAACAAATTGTGTTAACAAAATGTCAACATCGTACAAATTTTGCTTGCAAAGTATATTTTTAAGTTGAAACTGCTTGATTTTATTGACAGGATAATATATGGTCATGAAAATTGGTTGTATGGTATAATTTGTTTCTTTATTGGAAAATTATGTAAACAAATGCATAGTTTAGGCGTTTATTAGCAGAAAGTAATCGTTTTTCTTCCTTAGTACCCTTGAATCATATTAGTGGTAATATTTAGTAAAAACTGCTAGTAATTTGATATCATATTTCTTATTTTATAAACAAATTTTATAAACAAATGCCTAGTTTCACCTTTTATAGATAGAAAATGATAATTTTTTTTTCTGATAGTTTAAAAATTATATAAGTGGTAATCGAATTCTAACCAATAAGGATTTATTAATAGGTTCCTTGTGTCATCTGACCTAATAATTGCCACTTCAAGGAAAAAATGGATCAAATATGAAATTAAAATGGATGCTAAAATTACTGGAATAATTGCAAGAAACAACTTGGAAGCTAATTCTTCTGAAACATCACAAAACATTTCTAGTAATATCATTTGAAGGAATAATGAAAAAAGTTATTTTTTTGTTAACAAATAAATAAACTATGCATTTGTTCATGAAATAAACAAATAATATCGAATGACGAATCCTCATCACTAAACATCACTACTTATATAATTTTAAGGCGATAAGAAAGAGAAACGTTAACTTTATGTCAATAAATGGTCAAGATATGGATTCATTAATAAAATTTATTTATAAAATTTAAAAAAGTTTTAAACGAGAAGTCTACGCTTCTAAAAATTATCACTTATATAATATAAAGACGAACAGAAAGAAAAACGATTGGTTTCTGCCTATGAATAGACAAACTATGCCTTTGTTTATAAAATTTGTTTATAAGATATTTAAATAATATCAAATAACAATTATTTGTAACAAAGCACTAAAACTTATATAATTTAAAGGTGTTGAAAATAAAAGACAAACATTTTTTGTCCATAAATTGCCAAAATCTCCATTTGTTTATCAAATAAACAAATAAAAAATGACAAGTCTGCAACACTAGAAATTATTAGTCATATAATTCAAAGACGATAAGAAAAAAACGGTTACTTTCTATCTATAAGTGGTCAAACTTCGCATTTTTTATACAATTTTTTTATTTAATAAACAAATAATATCGATCAACAATTTTTCGTCACTAAATATCACTACTTATGTAATTTAAAGACTATTAGAGAGAAGAAAGTTTACTTTCTGCCTGTAAATGACCAAATTATGAGTTTGTTTATGAAATTTGTGTACAAAATAAAGAAACAATTTTAAATGACTGATCACCATCACTGAATATTACAGCTAATATAATTCAGAGGTGCTAAGATAGAAATCGATTACCTTCTGCCAATAAATGCCTAAACTATGCATTTGTTTATATAATTTGTTCATAAAATAAAGAAATGGTAGCAAAAAACAAATTTTCATAATCTAATATTATCCTGTAGATAATATTAAGCAATTCAAACTTACAAATGTACTTTTTAAGGAAAAAACAATAATTGAAAATGTCTCATTTTCGCTCTCTGTTTATTTATATAAAAAATATAAAATAACAAAAATTGAAAAATCTAATCTATAGACGCCCTTGTGTAACTGTTGCTGATCGCTTTGAGAAAAATTGAAAATTTGTTAATAATTGTAGGCTGTAGTTGATTTTGAATAGTAAATTCCCGATTCAGCCCATTGTGCGTCGTGGCATGGCGATCTCAGTGCGAAGAGCGTCCGAGAGTCTGAACTATGAAGCTCGTACATACGTCACTTTTTTTTACTTTTTATAAGTTTGGTCATCTCACTGCCATGAGCAATAATTTTTCTAAATCATTCATATAAAACGCAGATTTAAATAACATTTTTTGGAACGAAATAAATTTGAAACAAATTTTGATTTTTTTCAGAAACTAATGTTTAAACTGAATATGGCAAAAATTTATTTTTCATTTTTTTTTTACATTTTTTTAGTATATCTTACAATAATATGCTCTTAAAGCTTAAATTGTCATTATCTTCATTAACTTAAGGCTTTCATTCGGGTTTAAAAAAATTCTTTGCAATAATTTCCGTCATTAAGAATGTAATGAAAGCATAGAATTGTTGAGTCATAGGAATGGTAACCGACTTGTCTAATCGTTTTTGTAAAAAATTTTCTTTTTCTGTATATTCATCGTGTGTACGAAATGACACAATTTTTTTTTTCTAAGCTCTTTTTAAATTCAAACAAATCGTTGGTATTTACGATTTGATTATCCAAAGGTTGTTGTAGGCTTGCGAAATTTTTTCGATTTTTGTATTAAGCTGCTGCTCCGCACAGTGGTCAAAAATCCTAAAAAGCTTCTCATAATGCAAACAAAAAAAAATTTAAGGCACATTTGAATATTTGAATAAGTCTTGTGGTACCCGTAGCTTTGGTTGAGATCGAAAGCTGAGAACAGGTGCTCCTCTAAACCTCTTTCTCTTTCTCGTTTACGGACGTCGAATGCATCTAAACGTGTGCACTTCACGACTTAAAAAAAAGAGTTTATCAAGAGTGTATTGTTTTTCAATGGAGTGACCATTTTTAATAAAACAACATAGATTGTTTCCGTAAATGTAAGCACCCAAAAAAAATTGTTAAATATTAATAGATATGACAAAGATGAAAGTTAGAAATTAATCAACAGTTGACTGCGGCTTTTAAAGTGTTATGTTATTTGACGTTGATCAAAGAAGCGTTTAGAAATAAATCTTGCCAGATCAGGCCTTGTTTTTAATTTTTGATGAAAAATTACACATTTACGTAAAACATATCTAAGAATTAGCTGCTTTTAGTTGCGGCTTGGCCTTGAGAAATCATTTCATATAGAATGTACAGATACGCTCTGAAATTCTCATTGTACATTGCACGTTAATAATAATGTAAGATTGTAAACCTTTGTTATTTTACTGTTTTTTTTTTTTGCTTCAGCTAAACGGAATGAGCAGACATCTGCTCGGTAGAGAAACGTATTGTTTAAATGAAAAAAAAAAATCATTTTTGTTATCCAAAAATCAAAATTCTTGAAAATCCTGTGCCGCTTTGTATTCATCATTTTGTTTCTTAACCAATATCAGATTCGTAATCAGCGACGCCGTAAATCTCTAAGTGGTCTTTTTTCTTTATAGAAAAATTTAAATTCGTGAGAATTCCTTACCGCTATTTTTTTCGAAAACCAATTTCAGATTAATAATCAGGGACCCCAAAAACCCCTAAGTAAGAAAATTCATCGCATAATAATGACAATAATGAATTATGGCCAGATTTTTTGCATTCAAATTTTTTTTCAGAAATTTATTTCAGATGAATGAATTTTTAATTTTAAACTTAAAAACATTTTAATTTTGTGACATGACACTAATTTAAAGATCAACCATATAAATTATCATAGCGTAAGAAAGATTCACAAAACTATATTAAAGAGGCTTTTTAAGGAGAGACTACATCTCAAATGAAAGAAGAAACATAATATTTTTTATTTTTTCGGACAACGACGAACGCATGGCTAGAAAAGTGCATATTTTATAAAAAAAAACAATTTTGTTAATTAACATTTGATTGCACCTTGTTTCGTTTCTCCAAAAAATTAATTTGTGTATTTTCTATGTTATTATTTACGTTTTAACCAAAAGACATGCATGCTGATAAAAAATAATTAATAAAAAATTTCTAAATCTTTTTTAGGTGAACAACATTTATTTTATAATTTTTTTTTAACTTCTTTTACTTTTGCACATTTTGTTAAATTATTTATGTTATTTTTTACTATTCAAACAAAAACTACGCATCCTATCAAAAAGTGATGCAAAAAAATGTTTAGATCTCTTTGGGTTGCACAATTTTTTTAATTTTTTTCCGTAGCTTGTGTCGTTTGTCCAAAAATTTAATTTGGTTGTTTTTAATTTTATTTTTCACGATCAAAAGAAAAGCTACGTGTTTTATCGAAAATTATTATCACAAATTTGTGAATCCTTTTTCGATGAACAACTTTTGTTTCTTATTTTTTTTTCGTAACTTGCGTGCTTTTGTCAAAAATTTAATTTCTTTATTTTAAATGTTATTTTTTGCGAATAGAACAATCACTACATATTCTATGGAAAAAAAAGAATAATTACAAACTTTTTTATCTTTTTGGGGTAAAAAACTTTTGTTTTCTTATTTTTTTCTCACTTGTGTTGTTTATGCACTTTGTACTTTCTCCACATTTGTGCACAGACCTTTTAAAATTGAAGGTCAAAACATCGAAAAACTGTAATTTGACGATTGTGAATTCTCTTTCGTTAAAGCTCCTTTTAATTTAGCAAACAAAATCACTTCACATATCACGTGCTTCGCACTTGATTTTGTCTAAGGTGCGTACTTTTTACATTAAGTTCAAATCGTTTATATCAAATGTATATTATATTTATTTCTGCACGCTGGCCTGCGACTGCTTATTGCAATATTGCAGAATAAAGTACAAATATAATTTTTATGATAACTTTAGAATTTGTGCCTTATTGTCGATTAATTTTTATCATCAGCTACACTGAAAAACGTATCATTTCAATAAATTTATGTTATTACAATGCATTATATGCATTAATATTGAAACAGATGCATTTGTATTGTCTTTTTTTTATTATTTAAAAGTGCGCCATTTATGAGAGAAAAATTTTTTTTTATTAACATTTTATTGCGCCTTGTGTTGTTTATTTAAAAAATTAATTTGTATAGCTTTAATGTTATTCATAAATATTTGTAGCTCTTATTAGGGTAAACAAATTTGTATATTTTTTGTTGTTGTTTCTGTTATTTGTCTTAAAATTTTGTTTGTTTTATCTCTAATATTGTTTTTTACGAATAAAATAAATACTATATGTCTTATCAAAAAGGAATTATTAACAAAATTGTACATCTTTTCTGGTTCATAATTTGTATCTTTTTATTTTTTTTATTTTTTTCTTTTGCATAGTTTGGCTGCAAAATGCATAGAATTTTTAGTTTCTAATTATTTTTGTTCGATTAAATTTATTTTGTGTTCAAAAACAAAAACAAAAAGTTGTTATAGTAATCTTGTACGGCTTTGGAAAGCAACATCTTTCTTCTCTTGACTTTTTTCATATCGTGCGTTGTTTTGCTTGAAACCTATTTTTAGAGTTCAGAGAGTCTTAAAACGTAGAAATTAAAAAAACAAAGGAAGGGTGGTAGTCAAATTTTACACAAATCTAATACTTTTTCCGATGAGAATGTGGAACGCCAAATTTTTTAAAAAATATATAATTTTTTAACCGAAAGATTGAATTTTCTACCAAATAGTTGAATTTTTAACTAAAAGACATCAATTTGAAATAAAAAATTAAATATTTGAATTGCAATTAAAAATTATAATTCTCAAGCAAAAAAAATATTAACTTCTTACAAGATTGTTAAATCTTGGCCCGAATGGATTTATTTTATTTTAAAGTGATGAATTTTAAACAGAACAATTAATTTTTGACAAAAAAATAAATTTTTAACAGAAGAGTTTAAGGTTTTATTAAATAGCTGAATTTCCACCAAAAAATTATTTTTTAACCAGACGATACCTAACTTCCGAAAAAGATAAATTTTTATAAAAATACATAAATTCTTAACTGAAATGTGAATTTTCAATCAGAAATGGAATAGTTAAAACCGAATTGAAAAAAAATTTCAATAACAAAATTTAACTCTCAGGAAAAAGTTTTTTACAAAGTAGTTGAATGTCAAGCACAAGAAATTAATCTTCCATGACAAAAAATGAATTTTCTAACAAAGTAGTTTAAGTATAAGCCAAATAGTTAGATTTCCAATCCGAAAAATGACCTTTCGACAGAAAGTTGAATTTTCTACAAATTTATAAAATTAAAAAAAAATAGAAATGTTTAACCAAACGAAAAGAATTTATAATCAACAAAATTTTCAAGAACAAAAAATTAGTTTCGAACCAAAAATAGTTTTTTTTTTAGCTTTTCTAACGTGATAATTCGAGAACTACAAGGCCAACTTAGTATACTTCAGCTGAGTCTTATTTAACGCAGAATTTATTAAGCTTATTTTTTCAAAAAAAAAACAAAAAAAAAACGGTTGATTCCAATAAATCTTTTTAATACTTTAATTTTGTGAAATTCTTCAAAATTCATTTAAATTTCTTAAAATCTTCAAAATCAGTTAGAAATCCCTTTAAAATTTAATTCAATTCATTTTTCAAAGTACACTAGAAGTATCTTAAAAACATTGGAAATCCTTCAAAATTAAAATTATTTCAGAAAAAAATATGTGGAAATATATGTGAATCTTTTTTATATAGATACATTATTTTAAATTAGTTGAAATATTTGTAAATCTCTGTAAATCCTGTTGAAATTATGAAGTTAAAAAAAGAAAAAAAATTCCAATTTTTTAAATATTGTTATTAAGATGCAGTATTTGAAAAATAATATTATATTTTAATTGAAAATAATAATATAAAATATAATTCAATAAATTATATTTAAATTAAATTTTGTGATCAGAATTTCTCCATATTTTGTATTTTATTCTAAAGAAAGAAGAACTTTTGAACAAAATAAGAACATTTGCAACTGAAGCGATAACTCTTTAACGAAAATAATGAATTCTTAACCAAGAAAATGTATGTTTTTAATAAAGAAGCTTAGTTTTGAGATTTTAATTTTTTATTAAAAATAGTTAAACTCATCAAAAATTAGTAAAATTGATTTTTCTTAGCAAATTATAGAGCTTTGAAGACAGAAAAATGAATTTTTTACCAAAATGGTTAAATTTTTAAATGAAAAATATGAATTTGTAGTATAAATTGAAAAAGTTAAATTTTAAAGTAAACAAAATGAATCTTCAACTAAAATAAAAAATCTTTGAGCAAAAAAAATTTTTTCTGAAGTAGTTTCAGTTTTAACCAATTAGCTGCATTTTTTAACAAAATAATTCATTTTAAAACTTAGTAGATATAAGATTAATTTAGAAAAGTCTTTTATTAAGAACTGTGCTCATTGTATGAAAAGAGATAAACGTCATTGTATAATTCATTGAAAAATTATTTTATAAATAAAAAACTATACATAGGATCAATATATGCTCATTGTTTAAACAAAGTTACCAGAAAAACAGACCTTCATAGATTCAACGTTATCAACGCCCAAGTTTCGACTTATCAAGTAATAGAAAAAAAGTTAATTAAGTTTTGTTAATTATTCAAATGATTTTTTAAAATTATTTTCTTTTATTTTCTTTTTATCGTGATTTCGTGTGATGGTTTAATTTTATGTATAGGAATGCGAATACAAACCTAGCTTGAATAATTTTTCTTTTCAATTAAACAAGTTATACATTTTCAATTATTAAAATATTTATTTAAGATTTTTTTTATATAAACAAGTGATATTTATTTTATTAAATTAACGCTAGATGGTAAAACGTAAAAGTAGCTTAGGAAAAATTAGTAAATTGCATCATTTTAATTTTATAACTATATAATTACACATTTTTTGAATATTATAAGTAAATATTTTACAATTTTGTTAAATTTATTAATCAGAATATTAGTTTTTGAATTTCTGACCTTCTAATGAGTTTTACATAAGCCACAGCGATATTATCTTGTCAAAATCTCTTGGGTAATGTTTTCGATGCAATATTTATTCTTGCTGATAGTGCTTAAGAATAATAGTGTGAGGAATAACTTTATTCGTTTGAAAAATAATTAAAGTTTTATTTTCATAATGCTTTTTGTTAAACATAACAAATGTTGAATCCTACAATTTCTTATGATCTTTAATCACTTCTCAATAAATTTTCTTCTCACGAAACGATTTGTTTTTTATTATCTGATTTTCTTATTTGTATAATATAATATATACTAAAAAGAAGACAAATTTTTAGCAAAATAGTTAAATATTTAACGCAAAAGAGAGAAACAGTTGCATTTGAAACCACATAGTTGAACTTTCAAGCAAAAGTGGTGAATTTCAAACAGACTTGCTAAATTTGAAATGAAATAATGAAGGTGCAATCTAAAAGGATGAATATTTAAGCCAAAAAGAGTAATTTTCTAAATGAAATTAAATGTTTAATCAGTTAGATAAATTTCCAACAAGGAAATTTAATTATCAACCTGCAAAAAACCCTTAAATCTCACCCCTTAACCCACTACTACCCTTAGATTATATGTGTCTAGAATTTTTGGTCCAGAGTATAGTGTCTAGGCCCTGCACATATTCAGTTCTCTTCTACCATACCAACAATATAGACGTCCTGAATTGCTTTCTCTAATTTATTTTTCAATATAAAATACATACTAATAATTTTTCACGTAACATTGTGGCGATCCTGCTAGGGTCAACTTCTTGAATCCCTACACTCTATGGAAATCTAAAAGCTAAAACAAGTGAAAATTTAAAAGCTAAAACAAGTGGATGAATTAGGTAGCCGCTATCGTAGCCAAACCTTTTTTTTATTTAGAAATTTACAAAATTAAACAAGGCCCGCCAATAGTCGGCAAAGACAACAGCCTATTAACAAAAAGGAATAACGCAATGTGTCATCGGCAAGAGAACTGACACAGCACCTGGAACGCCCGCATTCAGATGAAAAGAGGAGGAAGTCCACGGTCACCCAGTAGACTCATCAAAAGGAATTAGCAAAGCTGAGAGTATCAATTTTTTAAATTGAAAAATTAACAAATTATACAGTATGGTGTGATTGTGAGCATAAGTTCCTCCCACCCATCTTTGTACGAAAACGGTCTATTAAACCAGAAACAGCATGAAGTAGTCTTGGCCTAATTACGATGGAACCGGCAAGGCGAAATTTAACGACCAAAATAGTATAGTTGGTATGCTTCTAGTTCTCAAGAACACTACCACTTTCAATAAAAACAAAACTGACTTAAAACTTTATGTGGAGTTGCAGTAGAGCGATTGCGAAAAGCCAGAGTATAAAGGGCAAAGTCTAAAATAATACATTATACGCAAACGCGATCACACACCTAACACTTCAAACAAACAACGTTTAAAGCATACATATTACGCGGAGATTTCAGGAGTTCGTCGCTGAGGCATTTCAGAAAACTAGGGAACGGACAGAGGATAATACCCCAGGTATCGACTCAACATTGTCCCACCAGATCAAATTCACCCCCATAGGAACGAATATGTTTAAGATCAGTTATGTTGATAGAGCTATCCCCCTTTCTGCGCTGACTACGGAACAGATGACATAAAATATTATTTCTGATATCAGCTTCTCAAAAGTGAAGGCAGTGACTTTAGCTGGCAAAAATACAAGAGTCGGGAAGATAGCTGCAATAGGATGAAAAGCGAGAATATAAGAAGAAATACACATGAACCACGAAGAAATCTAAACGTCTGACAAAGAAAATGCAAGTGTAAATAGTCCGGCCATACCTGACACAAAGCTTAAGGAGCACGAGGGAGGAAACAAGATAAAATACACACGCTTACGAACGATCGAGAGAGGGCTGAGCGAAGAAGAAAGTCAACAATAGCGGAAAGAAGGGAGAGAGGAAGCTTCTCAGCGAGCGACGAAGACAACTTGCGTCTACTAACACGCATCTGTGGAAGAAATCTTGTCAGAGCAGAAAGAATGGAACAACGTAGCAACTAAGCCGATGACAATCTCCTGGCATGCGACGCTATTGCAACACTTGAGTCCCTTAATGTACAAGACAATGCTGGAATTAAAGAATTCATTAGAAAGTCCAAAGAATTGTCCAGTAGTGCACTTACTTAGATCTACTGTTAGATCTTACATTCACGGAGAAAATTCAACAAGTCGAGAGAGCAATCCGTTTTGGCAAAATCTACACGTATAAGGATTTATATGAACGCTCACGGTAACACATTCAACAAATCGGTTCAGGTAGCTATTTAAGAAGTAAGCCTAAAGGCTGTAAGCAAGGAGCGACCGCAACCACGCAGAATTCAAGTGTTCGGTTTAGGGGAGTGATGAACGAAATCAGATATGCGGTTCAATCCTCACTTGAATATTGAAAAAGCCTAGAATTTGACTTCTTAAATGAAAACTTAATTGAATAAGAGTTAACCAAGAGTATTGACATGTGAATCGCAATACTTAACTAAGAGAGAATGCAGACTGTTAAATACACAATCCAAATTTTAAGCAAATACAACACCGAGACTTCCAAACAAATTAATGTCTCCAGCCAACAAAATGGGCATAAACTTCTTCAAATGTGGAAGAATTGAACACTTTGATAATTAGTATTATATAAAGCAAAATTTTTGCTAGAGAAGTTTTCTAAGAAAGACATAAAACAGGGTAGGGAACATTCAGGAGGAAAACACAAACTATTAAGCAACGAATTGCTTCGGAAGAAATAGAGGAGCTAGATGCATGCGAGGAAGTAGCAGTGTTCCGTCGTGAAATTTCTAAATATTGAATATTTCATCATTTAAGAAGATTTTGGGTAACCTTTTTTAGCATTTCCGTCTATTCGAATCGTTTAATATATTTTTAAACCATGTAATTGAAGTTTAGGGTAAGCAGATGCATTTTTTGATACGACCAAATGACAAAAATTGTCTGGTTCAGATTTAAAGCTCCTAATATGTAGCTCAAAGGAAAATCTATTTTTTCTTGAAATTGCTTTTGTAGCCAATTCCAGGTAGCAAATTTATTCTTTCCACTTTACAATTCTGGGTTTTACTTATCCTGGGCTTCGCTCGGTGTGGATAAGGTATTTAGGGCCTGCCACGTTAATCGCTCTGATGTAGGTATAGACTTCGATTCCTATCCCCTATGTAACCAACTAATAGATGCTAAGCAATTTCTCATCTACTATTTATGTACCTAGATTTCTGGAGACTCTAATTATCCATCGACACTTACCATTTGTACACAAGTTATTACAATTTCCACAGCCTCCAAATGCAAAAGTCGTGCTCCGATTCCGCTAAGACTATATTACATTTGGTACATTCAAATATTTACATACCAAATGGATTATAACCAATACAGGTTTCACCGTTCACTAATCTTTATACAAAATAAAAACATTATTGGGTCCTTCGAGCTGTATTAAACAAATCCGATCAACAAAAGCTAACGCATCGTGTCAACTGAAAAATATTTTGCTTCATGTTCGTTATGCAGCTAGTAATTAGTGACACTTAGAAACTCTAAACTGATATCCAGTACAATCGTGATAGTTACAACAGCTCTTGGTAAAAGTGATATTCAAATCGGGAGGACGATAAAAACTAGCCGCTTTGAAAAGCCAGCTAAGGCGCAGTATCAGATCACAAAATTACAACATTAGACAATTACAGTGATCTTCTCACATAAGGCTAAGACATTTATCTTGGGGCAACTTTCTTTTGTAATTCAGCGGAAATCTCCGTGAACCATTAAGCATTACAGTTTCAGTTCTGAGATCGAAAGAATCTCACAATTTTCACCTTCCATTTAGGATCCAGTGAACACATCCGCATTACAGCCTTAATCCGAGATCCAAGCAGATTTGGACATATTATCACCGTTCAGGGCATTTACAATTACAGAAGCAGACGATAACGCCGCACTTAAAGAAATCGTAGCAAGTAACGAACTTTCCATAAACACCTCAATTTTGAAAAAAAACGTGTTGCGATAAAACGCTATTTAAACAACTCCGAAAAAACGTGAAATTCAATTAATGTTGATACTGATATAAAATTGCTTGATTTAGA
>JAUELO010466837.1:0-12109 GCA_032357855.1 Amphibolips quercusostensackenii
AATTTTTTTTTTAAATTAAAGTAAAAATTTTTCTTACGTAATATATTTAAACCTCCACCCCCCCCCTTTAAAGGTAAGGAATCGCCATGAGTTTTAAAAGATATAAATGATTGCACATTCAGGGCGTCTTCAAATTTTTTTATTTATATTTACGGAAGGGAAAAGGGGAAAGGGGAAAGGCGAAAATAGGAAAAGAAGAAGAAAAAAAGGGTACAGGAAACAGAGAAAATGGAAAAGGGAAAAATGAGAAAGGGAGAAAACGGGAAAGAAAAAAAGTGGAGAAGGAAAGTTGGAAAGGAGGAAAGGGGAAAAGGGCAAAGTAAAAGAGACAGGGAATATTAATATTTGAAAAAGGGGGAAAGTGGGAAGGAAAAAATGGGGAAAGCGAAAAGGAAAATGGTAAAGGATAAGTGAAAGGAGAAGAGAAGAAATTAGGAAAGGCGAAAAGGGGAAAGGAGAAACGGAGAAAATGAGAAAAGGAGAAGTAAGAAAGACAGGGAATATAATTATTTACGACAGGGAAAAGGGGAAAAAGCGAAGAAGGGAAAAAGGAAAAAAGGCAAAGGGAAAAGGGAAGGTGTAAAGGAAAAAAGAAAATGGAAAAGGAGAGAGCCGAGAAAGATAAAAAAGAAAATGGAAAAAGAAAAGAGGGGAAAAGAAGAAAGTCAAAAGTAAAAAGTAAGAGAGACAGAGAATATTAATATTTACAAAAAGGACCAAGGGGGAAATGTGAAAAAGGAAAAAGGAAAAAGAAAAAGAGGGAAATAGAAAGGCGAAAGGAAAGGGAAAAGGGAAAGGGAAAACGTTAAAGGGAGAGGGGAAAAGAAGAAATTAGCAAAGGAGAAAAGAGGGAATGGAGTAAATGTTAAATGGGAAAGGGGAAAGTAAGAGCAATAGAGAATATTAATATTCATTGGGGGGAAAATGGGAAAAGGAAGAAGGGAAAAAGGGGCAAGGAGGAAATGAAGAAAGGGAGCGAAAAAGGAAAAGAAAAAGAGGAAGAGAAAAAAGTCGACAAGGGGAAAAGAGTGAAGGAGAAAGAAGCATGTCTCAAAAGATGTTTCACTTCAAAAATTACTAATATAATATATACATACCATGAAAATATAACATATAATGAATCTAAATAATAAAAAATAACAATTTTATATTTCAGATTTATTTTTAAAAGAATCATCAGGTTGACCATTGAAATTTCTAATGCAATTTGCACCATCATGTGAATGTAAACGACCACAATCGCATTTTACCACAATTTGAAGCACATTCAGTATTGACCCAATTACGGGGAACTATTCCGCAGAATTGGAATTTCAGAAAGATGCTCGTTTCATTGAGAATGACTCTCTCGATATTTTTCAATGAGACAAATATCCTGAAGAATGTTGCATGCTTTATCATTTCACATAGAGGATGGTCTCTATTCGAAAAATGCTTTTCAGGGACGTGTTGGAGAAAGTTCTTAAAGGATGAGCTATGATAGCCGGAGGTGTCTGGAAACTCTTCACTGAAAGGCAGGAAATCCTGCCTCCAAGCTAACATCCCTTTATAACTAAAGGCACACCAGACCAGGAAGAGTTACGACCAACCTTAACACTGTGATGGTTTTTAAAATGTACAGCAACTGTAATCCTGCTAGAATATATATTAACAAACAAAAAATTACTCACGGTTAGTGCGGCGTTAATTAGTTTAATTAGTTTGTTGAAATTCCCTTCCCCTCTTATACTGATTTTCTCTACTTCCCATGATCCCCCTCCCATACTTCACCCTTCACTAAACTTTCCACGCCTTACGCAACTCCCTTCTCCTCTACTTTCCTTCTACTCGCTTTCCCAGCTAACATTCGTCTGACCCTACTACAATTTCCTCCTTACCTCACCTCCCCTTATTTCCTCACTTCTTCTCACTACCCCTCTTTCACTTTTTCTCGTTTTTAATCATTTCCACTACTTCCTTATACGTGCACTCATTTCCACTTCCTATAATTTCACCTTCCCCAAATTATTTTATTCGTAATGTGTCCCCTAAGGGTTATCCTAAACTCAGCTCCTTACATATTTCCACTTGCATGTTCAATATTATCTTATCCTTACTCACTTCCATTCTTTCATTTTTTTTGTCGCTTCTATAACCCCCTGCAACTTCTTCATCCAATTATCACCCAACCCATCCTCCTCTAGAATCTTTACCATATTCCTTTGCTGGCCCCCTTTATTTTCCTTTCCTCTCCTATCTTTTTCTTATACATGTTTTCATGTTTACTCTTTCCTTTCACTGATTCTGCACTTTGTGTTCCCTTTCTTTTTTTAAAACATCTCTTCCCTTACCTTATTTTTAAATCTAAATCTTGTTATTTTAAGCCAATTCCTCTCTCCATATGACTTTTTATAATACTTTAGTAGTCTTTTCTTTTTCATCATCTTGTACTATTTATTATATTTTTATTTCCTAATCATCTCGATCTTTCTAATAATTTTCTTTTTCTGTATCTCTTCTCTAATCTTTCATGGTTTACTCTAGTCCCTTCTGCCGTGTCTCTAGCACTAAAGAACTCGCTTCTTTCTTCTTTTCATCTCGGCAATTCTTTCGCCTTTCCTCTCCTTTTTTCTACATCCTTCAAACACTTTTTTTAAAAACTTATATGAGCTCTAAGATATCTATTTGTTCGCAAGGTATAACCTAAATATTTAAACTACTTTACGTCTTCTAACTTTTCTTCCTTACATTTGCCTCTTTATTCTTTCTTCCCTCCCGCTCCTTTTCTAAAGCTCACCAACCTTAACTTTTCTACATTAAAATTCAATTTTTTTCTATCTAAGTACTTCTCCAATTTTGTCCTTCCTACATATCCCCTAATCACCCTACATTTTTATATACATAATTATCATTTTTATATTAATATTTATATACATATATAAATATTTATATACATAATTATCCTCATTTTGCTAATTTCAATTCATTTTTTCTACTTGCCCTTCACAACTTATCCTTATTCCTACTACTTGACTCACTTTCCTCCCTTATTTTCCCTAACTTTATCTATTTCTTTTTTTATAATTTACCATCATTTTCCAGGTAAAAAATTTAATATTTTATGTATAGTGGGCAAGACAATGATATTTTTGATTTGTTTTATACATTTTTCTGTATAAAAGAAATAAAAAATATCAGTGTTTTGTCTACTATATATAAATTTTTCACCTGAGTTCCCATATTTCCACTACCCTAATTTTCCATCACTTTTCCTTATTTACCTTGGCTCATTTTCCATCATTCCCCTGCTATCCCTATTCTTATTTCCCCTTATTTATCCTACTTTTCCTCGCCTCAATTTCTATCACTTCCTCTACTTTTACTCCTTTCGTTTTCTCTTACTCTTCCTACATTCTCTCCCTTAATCCCCCTACTTCTTCTAATTTCCCTCCTCTAATTTTTCCTTACTTCCTCTACTCAACTCCCCTCATTTTCCCTCAGTTCCTCACCTTGGAAAAAGTTCTGACAGATCAACTAGGTGGAACTACATTAATTTTTTTCACTTCAAAAATTAATTTTAAATTCATGTTTATGGTCGCATAGCTTTAATCTGAATTACATAAAATTATCTGTGCCTACTGCATCTAAACTTTAGGCTTACACAAATTTTCAATAAAAAAATTACTTTTTAAAAAAATGTTTAATTTTCAAAAAAAAGCATGAAATTTTAATCAAATAATTTAATTTTTGACTGAAAAAGTTATATTTTCCGCTAAAAATTGAATAGTTAAATTTTCGACGACAGTGATGAATTTTCAACTGAAATGATGAATTTTCAACTGCAATAGTTCAGTTAAAAAATACGATTCCAACAAAATTTTTAAATTTTCTACAAGGAAATTTATTTTCAATCAAAAGAGATCAATTTTTAATAAAAAATGTGATAATTAATGCTTGGAAAAATAAGAATTTCAAATGCTAATCAAAAATAGTTAAATTCAACCGAATTAGCAGATAAATTTTGAACAAAATAGTTAAATCCTCAGCCAAAAAGACGAATTTCAAACAGAGCAGCTGTCTTTTTAACCGAAAATAATACTTCTTGATAATTTTTCCAAATATTTTTAACAAGGAAGATTAAGTTTGAACAAAACAATTGAATTTTAATTTGAAAATATGAACTTCCTAACAAAAAAATAATTTTCTACTCTAAGAAAACGAACTTTGGACTCGAAAAAAAAAAACAATTTTTTTAACAAGCGGCATGCATTTTTATCCAAGTAGATGAATTTTTAACAGTAAAAGATGAAAAAAAATCATGACCAAAAATGATAGATTCTTAATCATGAAATTAACCAAAGAGATAAGTTATAAACTAAAATGTAGAATCAACAAAAATTAAATTTTCTAAAAAGTAGTTGAATTTTTAACCAAGTAGTTGAATCTTCAGCAAAGAACATCTATTTTTTACATAAAGAATTAAACAAAATACAATTATTTTCATCTGAATAGTTGAATATTAAACTGAAAACAGACTAATTCACAATCAAACATAGAATATTTAAATAAATAGAGTAGTCAAATTTTCTTTTGAAAATTTTTTTTATTTAAAAAATAAAAAATGTTTAACAAAACGGTTTAATTTTTCACCAAAATAGGTAAACTTCCAAACAAAAATATCAATTTTCAATCAACAATAATAATTTTCTACCCAAAAAGACAAATTTTCAGCAAAATACATGAATTTTCTACGAAATAGTTGAATTTGCAACTATAGATTAATTTTCTACAAAACAGGCAAATTTAAAAAAAATCATTTATGGATTATCGATTAAGTAGTTGAATTTGCAACTAAAAAGTATAAATTTTTAACCAAATATCTGAATATTTAACTAAAGAAAGATTAATGATTTCGAAAAAAAATTCTTAGAAATTCTTCAGGTACTGTTTTGACATACATATCTGGAATCTTCGAAAGCCTTCTTGAGTTTTCTTGCAATACTTAAGAAAATTATAATGATTTCTTCATTAAAAAAAATGACAAAGTAAACAATTATTAAAAATTTTAGTTATGCAGTGAAAATTTTTTTTTTCAAATTGTAATTTGCCTACAATTTTTTTTTTACTGAAAAATTTTTTGGGTTAAAAACAGAACAATTACTTTAAAAATTCGTCCTCTTCATTTAAAAATCCATCTTTTTCATTGTATCTGTTTGGTTTAAAATTAAAATCGTTTTTTATTAAGGATTTATCTTATTTGTGGAAAATTCGACTTCTATGTTAAGAATTAAACCTTCTTGTTTGAAAATTTGTCTTTTTGATTAAAGATTTCACTACTTTCTTAAATTTTTTTTTGTTTTTTGACTTTTTTTAGTGATTTAAACTGTTTTTGAATCAAAGTTGAAATCTTATTTTATTAAATTATAAAATATTACATGTTTTGTTGAGAATTAATAATTTTTGTTGAAAATTCAATTACTTTGTTAAAATTTGATCTTTTTTGCTGAAAAGTAATTCCTCTTTGGTTGACGGTTCATTATCTTATTTGAAAATTTATCTTTTTGGGCAGAAAATTTATCTTTTTGTATCAAAAAAATGTTCTCTTCGGTTGAGGATTTAAATATTTTTTTCTGTTGAAATTCATCATTCAAGTTCAGAATGAACTTTTTTGTTGAAAATTAACTTTCTTGTAGGAAAGATTGTATTCTAGTTTAAAACTAATTTTTTTATTGAAAACGTAACTATTTTGTTGAAATTGCGTCTTTTTCGGCACAAAATTTATTTTTTTGGATAAAAATTTATCTTTTTTTTTTTTGGATTTAACTATTCTGTTGAAAATTTTTTTTTTTTTTTTCATGTTGAGAATTCATCTTTTTTGGTTTGAAATTCAACTTTACTTGGTTAAAAGTTGAATTACTTTGCTAAAAATTAATTTTTTTGTTTGATTTTACAATTCATTATTTCAGTTGAAAATTAAACTTTTTATGGCAGAAAATTAATCTTCTTTTTTAAATATTTAGTATTTTAGTTTAAAACTTATCTTCTTAACTTAAAACGTAACTATTTTGTTGGAAGTTCGTGATTTTCGGCACAAAATTAATGTTTTTAAATAAAAATTTCTCTTTTTGTTTTTAATTTAGCTATTTTGTTAAAATTTTTTTTTTTTTCATGTTGAGAATTCTTCTTTTTGGTTTAAAATTCAACTTTACTTGGTTAAAAGTTGAATTACTTTGCTAAAAAGTAATTTTTTTGTTTCGATTTCACAATTCATTATTTTAGTTGAAAATTAAACTCTTTGTGGCAAAAAATTAATCTTCTTCTTCGAAAATTTATCTTTTTGATTGAAGATTTAACTATTTTATTAAAAATTTGTTTATTCTTTGTCTTTGTTTTATTTTTTGTTCAGTGATTTAAACTATTTTTTATTTCAAATAAAAATCCTATTAAATTGAATTTTAAACTACTACATTTTATGTTGAGAATCAATGTTTTTTGGTTAAAAGTTAAGTTTAAATTGTCTATTTCTATTAAATTTTATTGAATTTTTATTGAAATTTATTGAAATTAACTGTTTTTTACTTAAAATTAAAATCTTTTTGGATTGAAATATGAACTATTACATTTTTTGTTTAAGAATTTATTAAAGAATTCATTAAACTATTTTTGACTCAAAATTGAAATATTTTGCATTAAAATATGAACTATTACATTTTTCGTTAGGAATTAATCTTTTTTGTTAAATATTTAACTACTTGGTGCAAAAAACTTGAACTACTTGCTAAAAAGTAATTTTTTGTTTTGTTTGACAATTCATCATTTTAGTTGAAAATCCGTTTTTTTTGCCAAAAAATAAATCTTATTGGTTAAAAATGTATCTTTTTATTTGAGGATTTAACTATTTTGTTGATTTTTTTCTGATAAATGAAACTGTTTTCGACTTTGAATTGAAATCTTTTTGAATTGAAATATGAACCATTACATTTTTCGTTGAGAATTCATCTTTTTTGGTTATAAATTCAACTACTTTGGTAAAAGCTAAATGGCTTTACTAAATTTTTTTTTTGGTTGCGATTCACTATTTTATTTGAAAATAAAATTTCTTCTTGAAAATTTATACTTTTTATTGAAAAATTCAACTTTTAGGTTTAAGACGAACTTTTTTGTTAAAGTTTTGCTTTGAGATATCTGAAATTATCAAAAAACTTTTTCAATTTTTTTCAAGAGCTTTATGAAAATTATATTTATATATCCTTAAAAACAAACAAACCTAAGAATTAGTACTTAGTCAGAATTTTTCTTTTTTATCACAAACTATTTTTCTCCGCACGTCACGTGCCATTGATGTTGCAAGTCTGGTTAAATTTGAGTACAATTTTAAAATTATAAACAAATGAAAACCTAAAAAATAGTGCTCATGAAAATATTAAGTGCCATTTTGACAGATTTGAAGAAAAGAAAAAAAAATTATTTAAATAATTTTCTTAAGTAAAACAACCGGATATTAATAAAAATGGATCCTTACTCGCGACATCTGGAAGATAGGCTCCAAGAAAGAGAACAAGAATTGGAAAAATTGCATAGGAGTTTCTGTGATGTTAGAAATAAGTTTATGCAGCTAGAGTACGCGTTTCAAATTAATTTAAAAACCCAGCAAGAGAGGGAAGACGAAATTAATTTACTGAGACTTGAATCTCAGGGTGAGTTTTAAATGCTAATTTAAAAAAAATAATCGTCAGTCAAACCTAACCCTGATAGTAATTATTTATACAAAAATGAAGATTTTTATTCAATCAGAGACAATTTTTGTTAAAAATATAATTTTGGGGACGACTAATTATTGCCAAAAATTAAATTTCAAATACCACAAAGCTCCTTAAATTGAAAAATTGTGAATAATTAAATTAATGACATTTTATAATACGAGGATCATCAATCACGTGCTGTGCGCGTACAGTTTTCAGATTTGAGAGAAAAAACAATTTTCATTACGTAATAAAAATTTTGAATTACTAATTTACTATTATTTAGGATAATTTGGCTTTTTTAAGTTTCACAAATATAATGTATTTTAATTCTTAAAAAAAATCAAAGAATTTTTTAAAGATTTAGGATACCTTTAATCAGAATTTCGCCTAAAAAAGTTAATTTTTGACCAAAAGAGATGAATTCTCAAACAGTCGTATTTTTAACAAGAAAAGGTTAAACTTTTACTAAAAGGTACGCATTTTCTACAAAATAGTTACATTTTATATTCTGACAATATGAATTTTTAACAATAACATTAATTGTGAACCAGAACATTTGAATTTTCAACCACTAAAAGAATTATGTTTTCAACAAGAAAATCATTTTTCTTTTTTCAAAAAATAAGGCCTAATTTTAACTAAGTAATTAAACTTTCCATCAAAAAAGATTGATTTTTATCTTTCAGATTTTATTCAAAACTTTGAGAAATCTTTTTGAATTTCTTAAAAAATATATTTTTTAATCTTTTCAAATTTTAAATCATTTTTTTAATTTTCATAAAACTCATCAAGATTTTTTAAGATCTTCTAATATTTTTTTTAAATTAATTTTTAAAAAAACATTTAAGTATCCTATGAATCTTAAGAAAATGTTTTTCTTTGCTTAAAACCTTCGAAATTAATAAGAAGATTCTTAATTTCTGTCAAAAATATTCATAAATCCACATTTCGTTTAAAATTTTTCTTAAACTTGCCAAGTTTGAAATTACTTTTAAATCTTTTTAAAGAATTCTGAATATCTCTTTATCTCACTATATTTTAAAAATTATATTTTTAAAATTTTGAAACATATTTTAAAATAAGAAAAAGCACCCTAAAATCGTATAGATTTTTTTGACATTCTTAGAAATCTTTTAACATTTTTTGAAATCTTTTTTAATTAAAAAAAAAAGTTTATCGAAAAACCATTTAAAATTTTTCCAGAAATCTACATAGAAGTTCTGTTTCTTTAAACCTTTTAAAATATTCAAAAGTTCTCAAAATCTTGAAAAATCTTTACTTTTAATTTTTTGAAATCCTCTTTAATTTCTAATCATTTTTAAAAATTTTACAAACTCATACAGATTTTTAAAAATCTTCTGAAATTTTCGTTAGAAATTAATTTTTTTCAAATGAAAAAACATTTAAAAGTATCACAAAACTCTTCAGAAAATGTTTTTCTTCGCTTGAAACCTTTGAAAATTAATAAGAAGGTTCTAAATTCCTGCTCAAAATCTTCATAAATCGACATTTTGTTAAAAATTTTCTAAAAACTTATTGAGTTTAGAATTACTTTTAAAGTTTTTTTAAATTCTTAATATCTCTTCACCTTCCTATAATCTTCTTTTAATTTTGATACATATTTTAAAATAAGAAAAAATACCCTGCAATCGTCTAGATTTTAAAAATTTATTAGAAATCTTTAAAAATTTTATGAAATGTTTTCAAATTAAAAAAATCATTTTTATCGAGGACCTATTTGAAATTTTTCCAGGAATCTACATAGAAGTTCTGTATTTTCTTTAAACCTTTCAAAATTCTTGAAAATTCTCAAAATCTTAAAAAATCTTCACTTTTACTTTTATAAAATCCTGTTAAATTTTAAATCATTAAAAAAAATTTTGTCAAACTTATACAGATTTAGGAAAATCTGCTGATATTTTCGTTGGAAATTAATTTTTCAAAATTGAAAAAACATTTAAAAGTATCCCAAAACTCTTAAGAAAATGTTTTTCTTTGCTTGAAACCTTTTAAAATTGATAAGAAGCTTCTAAATTTCTGCTCAAAATCTTCATAAATCGACATTTTGTTTAAAATTTTCTGAAAACTTATTGACTTAAAAATTACTTTTGAATCTTTTAAAAAATGCTAAATATCTCTTGACCTTACTATAATTTTCTTTCAATTTTGAAACATATTTTAAAATGAGAAAAAATACCCTAAAATCGTCTAGATTTTTTCGCATTTTTATAAATCTTCTAAAATTCTTAAAAATATTTCTATGTCAAAAAATTTTTTTTCAATGAAAAAACCATTTAAAATTTTCCCAGGAATCTATATAGAAATTATATATTTTCTTTAAACCCTTCAAAATTCTTAAAAATTTTTTAATTCTTTAAAAATCTTAACTTTGCTTTTCCATTTGCTAAACCTTTTTCAATTTTGAATTATTTTAAAATTTTTTCAAAACTTCTAAATATTTTTAAAAATGATGGGAATTTTCCATAAAATGTTTGGAAAATTTTCTTAAATTCCATAAATTCTGAAATCACCAAAATTTTTATACTTTTTAAAAAAAAAAATTTTTGAATAAAAAATTATTCAAAAGTACCCAAAAATCTAAAAAGAATGTTTTTCTTTTCATGGGAATCTTTCGAAGTTCTTAAAAAGCTTCAAAATTTTCGAGAATCAAAAGTTAAAATTTAAATATAAATATAAAAGTGAATGCATAAGAAATTTAAACAAAAGGTTTTTTTTAATGTTATGAGAACTTTTTAAGCCTAAAATTATTTTTGGACATTCTAGAAACTCTTAAATATCTCTTAAGCTTACTTGAACTTTTTTAAAAATTTTGTAAGCTAGAAAATTGAAAATTTTTTTTAAAATCTTCAACATTTATTATTTGAAATTTTAGGAAAGCATTTCGAATTTTTTTTAATTTTCTACCTAAATTCATTTTTAAAAATAAAAGATCATTTGAAAGTTTCCCAAAAATGTTAAGAATTTTTTTTCCCTAAAATATTAAAAAATTATAAGAAAGATTTTTTTTAAATATTTAATAAACGACATTTTGCTTTAAATATTTTGAAATCTTCTTAACAATTAATTTATTTATGTTTAAGTATATTCAAAATTTTAAAATATTTTTTAAAAGAATTTAAAGTTTTCCTAAAACATTTAATACTAGAATTTTCACTTTTATCAACAATGTTTTGATATATTCGGAAATAAATTGTATCATAAAATAAAATAAATTATTTTTTAATTTCAAGTTAATAAGCAGATGGTGAAAAAAATTCATTATTTTTGTTCATAGATAAATAAGTGCATGTAGCCTCATTTAACATGGTTAATAGATCATTTTTTATAGAAAAATTTCTTAATCTCATTAATAAAAAAATGATTCTAATAATAAATAACTAATAAAAAAATATATATTATATTTAATCAAATAAGATATGTTCATTGGATAAAAGTATTTTATTTTATTTCTTATTTTATGAATTAAATATTTTTTATTTTCTTGGATTCGGAAATTTAATAATTCGGAAATTTTCCTTTGTCAAAAATTTTACTTGCAAATCCGGGCTGAGGCTGATTTTTTTCTTATTTTTCAAAATCTACTTGTCCAAAGTAATCATGTTGACATCAAAATTTTTATTAATCAAGAGAAGTAATGTATATTTAATAATGCGGGTAATTTTATTATAAGGATTCTAAATTTTTTACTATCGCGAATTCTTAAATTCTGTAATATACTGAACTGTCGGGAATTTATTTATTAGGGAATTTTCTGTGTCGAATATTTTCTTCTTCGGGAATTCCCTAGGATCGGCAATTTTATTTTTTGTGATTTTTTCATCGTCGCGAATTTTCTGTTCGTCTCGATTTCAAATTTTCATAGACAAATTCCTGTCACGACAGATTACCGGAAATTAGATGAGAAAAGTGCTAAATCAAGAGCGGAACTTGCTTCAAGATTAATGAAGGCCATTAGCGAGAGTGATCATTGGAAAAAAGCATTTATGCAACAAAAGAGGACGTGAGTTCCCTGGTACAAATACAAATATTTTTTATTTTTAGATAAAGCTAATTCATATGCATAAAGGTACGTACATAATAAAAAATGTCTAAAAATTTAATTTAATTTTATTAATTACCCAATAAAAAATTAAAAAGATCTAAGGGGCCGTCCAGGAATAACGTTACCGAGTATAAACTCTCAAAAAATAACTAAGCTTCCAACAAAATAGTTTAATTTCTAACTAAATACATTCATTTTTAACAGAGAAAGATGAATAATTTTCAACAAAATATTTGAAATTTTGACAAAAAATTAAAATTTTAACAAAATTGTTGAATTTTTAACACAACGATTGAATGTGAAACAATTCAGTTAGATTTAT
>JAUELO010466844.1:0-12109 GCA_032357855.1 Amphibolips quercusostensackenii
CCAGAGTAAAAAGATGAATGATCATGAACTAGTGACTCATGGGGTCTATGGGCTCTTTAGACACCCAAGTTACGTAGGCTGGTTTTATTGGTCCATCGGTACTCAGGTAAAAAATTATTTTTATTATTCAGTTAGACTGTTAGAGGGTTGCTACAAGAACTGTTATTTTTGTAGTCGGTCCTATTTCATGCTTAATAATTGCAGAATTCGCACTATTTCCCCTATTTCCCTCCTTTCCCCTGTTTTGAAGAATTTCACTTTTTCCCTGTTTTCAAAAAATTTCTCCTTTTTCTCATTTTTTTCGCGTAAATGCAAGCTTAATTAATACAATAAGAAAATCCAATTGTTTTTGGTTATAAGTTAATTTTTTTGGTTGAAAAGTCTAATATTGTGTTTTTGTTTCAGAATTCGTCACGATTTTGGTTAAGAATTCTATTTGGTTGAAAATTCAACTATTTTTTAACAACATCTTTTTCTGTTTTGTCTAAACTTCAACTGTTTTGCTAAAAATTCGTCTTTTTGGGTTGAAACTTCAACTATTTTAAAAGAAACTTTAAATTTTGTGGTTGAAAATTCAAATATTTTGTTAAAAATTAATCTCTTTTGATTGAAGATTCAACTATTTTATTAAAAATTCATCTTTTTTGTCGAAAATTTTATTCTGTTATTGAAAATTCTTGCTTTTGGATTGAAATTTAATCTTTTATGGTGGAAAGTCAATCTTTTTGATTAAAAAGTCTAATATTATATTTATTTAAAAATGTAAATACTTATTTATTCGTCTTTTTGGGTTGAAAATTTAACTATCTTAGAAGAAACTTTAAATTTTGTGGTTAAAAATTCAACTTTTTGTTGAAAATTAATCTCTTCTGATTAAAGGTTAAACTATTTTGTTAAAAAAATTAACCTTTCTTTTTTCGAAAATTCAACTGTGTTATTGGAATTTCGACCTTTTGGATTGAAAGTTCATCTTTTATGGTATAGAGTTGATCTTTTTGGTTGAAAAGTTGAATATTATATTTTGGGTTCAGAATTCATCTCATTTTTGGATAAAAAATTCTACTATTTGGTTAAATATTCATATTTTTGGTCGAAAGTTTAACGTGTTATTGAAAATCCGTCCTCTTGGATTAAAATTTCATCTTTTATGGTAGAAAGTCAATCTTTTTTGTTTACAAGTCTGATATTAGATTTTCGGTTCAGAATTCATCTCGATTTTGGTTAAAAATTTTACTATTTGATTGAACATTCAACTATTTTTTAACAAAATCTTCTTTTTTTTTGTTTAAACTTCAACCGATTTGCTGAAAATTGGTCTTTTTGGGTTGAAAATTAATTTACTTTAGTAGAAATTTTATATTTCTTATTTAAAAATGCAATCGGTTGAAAATTAATCTCTTTTTTGAAGATTCAGCTATTGTGTTGAAAATTTATCTTTGCAGTTGAAAAATTCAACTATTTTGTTAAAAGTTCAACTATATTGTAACGTAATCATCTTTTTTGGTCGAAATTTCAACCGTTTTGCTAAAAATTTGTCATCTTTGGGCAGAAAGTTAAACTATTTAGTTAAAAATTTAACTACTTATTTATTCGTCTTCTTAGGTTGAAAATTTAACAATTTTAGTAGAAACTTTAAATTTTGGTGTTAAAAATTCAACTGTTTGGTTGAAAATTAATCTCTTTTGATTGAAGATTTAACTACGTTGTTGAAAATTCATCTTTTTTGTCGAAAATTTAACACTTATTGAAAATTCTTCCTTTCGGATTAAAATTTTATCCTTTATGGTAGAAAGTTAATCTTCTAGTAAAAGATTCTAATGTTTATTTTTGGTTCAGAATTAATTTTGATTACGGTTAAAAATTGTACTATTTGTTTGAAAATTTAACTTTTTTTTATCAAATTTTTTTGTAGAAACTTGAACTATTTTGTAAAGCAATCATTTTTTTTGGTCTAAATTTTAACCGTTTTGATGAAAATTTGTCTCTTTAGGACAGAAAATTAAACCATTGGGTTGAAAATGTAACTATTGATTTATTCGTCTTTTTTTATTGAAAATTCAACTATTTTATTAGAAACTTCCTATTTTTTGGTTAAAAATTAAACTGTTTGGTTAAAAATTATTCTCTTTGATTGAATATTCAACTGTTTTTAGAAAATTTATTTTTTTTTGTCAAAAATTAACTCTGTTATGGAAAGTTCTTCCTTTTGGATAAAAATTGCATCTTTTATGGCGGAAAGTTAATCTTTTCGGTAGAAAAGTCTAATACTTTATTTTTGGTTCAGAATTAATTTCGATCACGAATTAAAATTGTACTATTTGGTTGAAAGTTCAACTATTTTGTAACAAAATCTTTTTTTTTTTGTAGATACTTCAACTATTTTGATAAAAATTCAACTATTTTATTAGAAACTTCAAATTTTTTGGTGGAAAATTAATCTCTTTTGATGAAAGATTCAACGATTTTGTTAAAAATTCATATTTTTTGTCGAAAATTTCACTCTGTTGTGGAAAACTCGGCCTTTAGGATTGAGAGTTCATATTTTATGGTAGAAAATTAATCTTTTTTGGTTGAAAATTTAACTTTTTGGTTGAAAATTCAACTGTTCTTGGTTGCAGTTTCATATTTTTTGTTTGAAAATTCGATGATTTGGTTGAGAATTTAACTATTTGGTCAAAAGCTTAAATTTTTAAATGAAAATTGGTCTCTTTTGCTTGATAATGCAACTTTTTTGTTGAAAATTTAATTATTTTTGTGAAAATTCAAATATTTTGTAACAAAATTACCTTTTCTGGTTGAAACTTTAACCGTTTTGCTGAAATTTGGTCTTTTTTTATTGAATTCAACTGTTTTTTGTTTTAAATTAATTTTGTTATTAAAACAACAATGACATATTTCGTTGTTAAAAATTCATCAGTTTGGTAGAAAATTAAATCTTTCAGTATTAAATTAATTTTGTTGCAACTTGTTAGTTGAAAATTGGTCTTTTTTGTCAAAAATTTAACTTTGTTAATGGGAATGTGACCTTTTTGGTCGAAACTGACCCGCTTTGCTGAAATTGTTTTTTTTTTCATGATTGAATTAAACTGTTTTTGATTTCAGATTAATTTTCTTGCTAAAATATCAACTATTACTTTTTCTGTTTTTAAATATTTAAAAAAATTAGAAGTACCATTATTTTGTTGATTTGCTTGAAAATTCAAATATTTAGTTGTAAATGCAACTGTTTAGGTAATTTTCTTTTAATTCCACTATTTGTTCAAAATTCATCTTCTTGGTTAAAAATTGTATGATTTGGTTTAAAATTTTATTATTTTCTTGAACATTGAAATATTTTTACTTTAATTTGGTTGATAATTTAATCTTTTTTGTTAAACATTTGTCTTTTTGGATAGAAACTTCGTCATTTTGAATTTAAAATTAACCCTTTGTTAGAAAACTCAGCTTTTTTAGTTGAAAGTTGATTCTTATTAAGTGAAAAGTCTACTATTACATTTTTGGTTGAGAATTAATCTTTTCTGTTTGAAAATGTAACTATTTTGTTGAAAATTGAACTATTTTGTTAGAAATGCATATTATTTGGTCAAAAATTCAACCGTTTTGTTCAAAAATAATTTTTGTTGTAAACTTATTAAATTAATGGAAAAGATACACTTTTTCTTGAAAATTTAACAATTTTATATGAATTCCAACTAAACAATTAAGGAAATCAATCTTATAGGTTGAAAAATCAACTATTTTGATAGACAATTAAACTTCATGGTAAAAAGTTTAACTGTTTTGTAGAAAATTCTTCTTTTTGTCTTGAAAATTAATCTTATTGGGTTGAGTATTCAACTATTTTGTTGAAAATTAAAGTATATGGTTAAAAATTAACGTTTTTATTGAAAATTAATTTTTTTTTTTAGTGAAAATTCAGTGGTTTTGCAGAAAATTTAACTATTTGGTTAAAAATTCAATGGTTTGGTTCAAAATTTACTTTTTTGTTGAATAATCATTGAATCCATTAAAAAGTCGTCTTTTTGGCATAAAAATTTAACAATTTCATAGAATTATCAACTATTCTGTTGAAAAATAACTTTTGTTAAAAATTATTTTCTTTTGTAGAAAATTCATATTTTTGGCTTAAAAATCTAACAATTTGGTGGAATTTTTCTTCTTTCTTGACTGAAAAATATTTTGTGAATGAAAATTTAACTGCTTTCTAACATTCGTTTTCGTGGATAGAAAATTCATCTTTTTTCGTAGAAAAGTAATCTTTTTTCGTAGAAAAGTCATCTTTCTTGCTTGAAAATTCCTCTTTTAGTGTTAAAAATGAACTTCTCTTTTAAAAATTTAAGTTTGCAGGTTGAAAATTTAACGTACCTCTGTAGCAACCCTGAATTATTACAAGAACTGAGTTTCAATTTTAAAAGTTTTTGTGTGTTTTGCAGCTCATTCTTCAGAATCCTTTATGCTTCCTCGCTTACACAGCAGCATCCTGGAGATTTTTTCATGACCGGATTCTTGTTGAGGAAGTAACACTTCTCAATTTCTTCGGAGAAGAGTACGTCGAATACCAGAATAAAGTTGGCACAGGTTTGCCATTTATTTCTGGCTACAAAATAGATTTATAGCCAAGAGTCGATGTTTAATTTGAGATTAAATAATTTACAGAGCAATAATGTTGAAATACGTTAATTAACTTAACGCTTTATTGCACACTCTGTTTTCGCGACTGACAAACTTACATAGAATACGGGTTTTAAAACAATAAGAGATTAAAAATTACTTAATATAGTTAAGAAATGTGTAAAAATATTAGTTTAAGAATAGTCAGCAATTTATTAATTATTAAGAAAAATTACATTCTAGTCTCTGAAGAAAGAGGTATTTTTGTTAAAAATACTAAAGCTGTCTACTGTATAATATACTGATACTTAATATTATTATCAACAAAATAATATCTTTGCATAAGATTTTGTTCAGATAATCAGTTTTATATTTAACTAAAATAAAACCCAGTGATTGTTTTTTAGCAAAATTATATTTATTGTCTCATTTTCTTTTGAAGAATTATCATATAACAATACATGCTAGACTTTATCATACTGCTATTATACTTTCACAGTTTATGGATATAAATACTTTCGAGCCTTTTTTTTTTGCCTACACAAACTTTCAAAAGCAATTGCTCGATCTCTCTTCTTTTACTCATTCTTCACTCGCAATTTTTGCAGTTATAATTAACTCTTAATTTTTTAATTTTATTACGAACGATTTCCGTTAACATTAATACTTTCATGCGACTTTTGTTACAACGTTTAAGCATTACGTCCCTTAATATTATATACACGGCATTCGTTTGATAAAGTCAGATTATAATTATCGGCGCAAATGAAAACCTTATTATCGGAATTACTAAATTCAATAAAAATTTCAGGGTGACCGCTGTACCGGGGAACCTGGGAGTTTTTTGAGACTGGGAAATGACATTGAATTTATTTTTTGATCGGGAACTTGATACAGTTTAAGAAGAACAATCTATACAATCGCATGACAAAATGTAATTTAAAATAATTTTGTTAACTTTTTTAATTATAAAAACATTCTGTTCGCAATGCGCAATTTTAAAATCTTTTATTTAAACATGTTTTTACTTAGTTTAATCTTTTTTTTATTAAAAATTTGAACATTTCGTTTAAAATTCGTCTTTGTAGGTTGGAAATTCAAGTACTTTGAAAATTAATATTGAAATTTTTACTGTTTGCTTCATATAATTACACTGTTTTTGGTTGAAGTTTAATTTTTTTTTTTATTTGCAGATTTGATCATGTGTTTAAAAATTCTATTATTTGATTAAAAATTCAGACTTTTGTTAAAAATTTTCTCTTTCGCTTTAAAGCTGATCTATTTGGTTGAAAATTCGTCTTTCTTAGTAAAAAATTTGACTTCTAAGCTTGACAACTTCACTCTTTTGTTGAAATTTGTCTTTTTAGGTTCAAAATTCATCTCTTTTGGTAAAAAAATTTATTTTCTTGGTTAAAAATTCAACTATTTTGCAGAAAATGCAATATATTCCAACTTGAAATATCAGAAATATTGAATTGATTTTTTACTAACAAAGATAATACGATTATAATTCCGGAATATTTTTTGACCGGGAATTTCACAAATTTTTAGAAGAAAAATCCGTTGAAACACATGACATGATTCAATTTAAAATAAGTTTGATTTTAACTTTTCTTCAAAAGTTAAGTTCATTTATTAACTTTTTAAGTAAAAAATGATTCAGTTTTTAAAGTGTAATTTTAAAATGTATATTTAAATTTTTCCATTTTTTTATAAAATTGACGAAATATAAAAATCCCGATAGAAAATTGCTGAATTCAAATAATTAAAGTTTTTAATAAATATTATTTAGTAATTAAAAATACAATAATGAAATATTGTGATAAAGAAAAATAATTTTTTTAAGTTAAAATAATAATTTTTAAAATATATATAGACCATTAAAAAGAACTTTCTTAGTTGTTTAAATAAATCAGCAATTTTCTGTCATATATGTTATTATTAGAGAATTTTTAAATTTGACAATGTTATGAACTGTTGGGTAGTTTTATAAATAAATAATCTGATTAAAAAAGAACTTTTTCAATTGTTTAAATAAATCAGCAATTTTCTAGCGTAAATTTTATTATCAGAGAATTTTCAAATTTGACAATGTTATAAACTGTTCGGTAATTGTATTATATTGGAATTTTTCAATTCAGGATGACTATTAATTTGCGAAAACATTTGTTGAAAAATTTACGAAAAATAAATTTTTTCAAAAAAATTTGTTATTGATTAAAATTTTTACTTACTAAATTTTTATGTAAAATTATGCAGACATTTTTAACACTTGTTTTTAGTAGGGAGTTCGCTTTTTTCTTGAATTTTTAACAGCGGAAAATTTGATATGCATTTTTTTTAATTTTTGACTATCGAAAATTCAAGGCAAAATCGAATTTTGTATTAAAAACAAGTGTTGAAAATGTTATATTCGCATAATTATATATCAGAATTTGATACAAGTTTCAATCCACAACAAAAAAAATGGAAACAAAGTCAATAATTAAAAACTCAATGCGTTGAAAATTGAAAATCGTTCTTAAAAAACGTTTTAAGTTTTTCAACTGTTAATATAAATTAATTAATGTTTTCAAAAATGGAACTGTCCTGCGATTATAAAAAATTGAACAATAATTGCTTTTGCAAGATAATTTTGAATTTGGTAGTAATCAAACAATTTACTATTTCAAAATAACTTCAAATTAATAGATTTATAGCGAAACACTTTTATTCAATTTCAAATCCTATTCAAATATTGTTTGAATCTAAAATATTTAATATCAGTTTTAAACCTATTCAATCAGACTTTTTATTTTTAAGAACAATTTTTCAATATTTAGAAATATTTGAAGGTCCTACCATTAAAATAATTTAAGTTATAATTTAAAAAGTGTTCATAAAAAAATATTTAAATCGTTCAATTTTTAATTTTTCTAACTTAAAATTGCTTAAAATGATATAATTTTAAACATTTAAAAATTTATTGATTCATCTTCAAAGTAGAGCAAAAAATGTCAGCGTGAATTTATTTTTTTAACGAGAAATCTTTTAAACTGTTCAGTTTAGAAAAATCTGAAATTTTGCATTAAATTTGAATTGTTTAATTGAAAAGTGTTGCTTCCGTTTTATATGCATATATTTTTAAGCGTTTCAATTAAAAATTCCTGAATTCAAAGTTTTGATTGCTTCAAAAAAAAAAAAAATGTTTAGCTGTAATAGTTCGATTTTTTGGGACGACTGAAATATCCCGAAAAATAAAATTCCCGGCACTGTGAAATTCCCAAATAGTAAAAGTTACGAATAATGAAATTCCCAGATTGAAAAATTTCTGAATAATAAAATTCTTAAATTGGAAAATTCCCGAATAGTTTATAATATTACCGAATTGGAAAATTCTCGAATAATAAAGTTCCCAACAGTTTATAATATTTCCGAATTTGAAAAATCCCAACAGAAAATTTTCGAATTATAAAATATCCGAACTAGAAGATTCCCCAATTTTAAAAATTAAAAATTTTTTTAAATAAATTTGATTTATTTATTACAAATATAGTATCAAAAATTTTCATGAAGAAAAAAATTATTTTGAATATTTAATATATTTTTATAAATATGATAAAAATATATCTTTCAATTATTGCTATTTTAAATAATTTTAGAAACTTTAAACATTAAAAATATATTTTCTTAATAAAAATATTAATAAGTTGGTAAAATTTATTTTTAAAAAATTAATTGTTTAAATTATTCAATTTCCTAGTTCGGATATTTTATAATTCGGCAATTTTTTGTCTGAAATTTCATTGTTAGGGAATTTTCAAATTCGGTAATATTATAAACTGTCGGGAATTTTATTATTTGGGAATTTTACAATTATAAACTGTTCGGGATTTTCCAATTCAGGAATTTTATTATTTGGAAATTTTATTATTCAGGAATTTTACAGTGTCGAGGATTTTTTGTTTTTTGGGATTATTCAGTCCCGATTTTTTAAATTTTAATGCCCGTGAAAAATGTTTACAAACCCGAAAAATCGGGCATTTTTCATGAATTACATCAGCCACCCTGAATTAATTTCAATTTAATATTAGATAATGTAAATTTAATTAAGTAAAGATGTACTAAGAGCTTTGGTTATTCAGCAAAAGTGTGGTCCATTCTCACATTAAGTATTTTTACAAGAATCAACGCATGTTATGTTATCGAAGTTTCTAAAATTTTATAAACGTCTAAATTTACTAGCACCATTCAATAAGCAAAGTTTGTGAGAAACTTTCTTTCGTCGATATATCACATCATTTTGCACTAAGCTTCTTGAAAAATAGGGATAATGAAGCAACATTTTCAGGAAAACAATGGCAGTGAAATTATATTATTGTAAACACTAGTGTAATCCTAAAAAAAAAATGTCCTGGCGATGCCTTTCATAAATTATGCTACCATTTTGATGGAGGAGGGTGGGGGGTATAAGTGGAAATACCATTAAGGACTTAGATAACATTTATAACCTAAACCCAATAAGAAAATCCAACTATATTTTTAGGTGAAAATTCTTTTTTTATTGGAAAGGCTGCTATTATATTTTTGGTTCTAAATTAATCTCGTTTGGTTCAAAATTCTATTATTTGGTTGAAAATTTAATTATTTTGTTAAAAATGTAACTATATATTATTTTAGAGTCATATTTTTCATCAAAAATTAAAATGCTTTATTAAAAATTCATTTTTTAGTTGAAGGTTCATCTCTTTTATTAAAAATTAAACTATTTTGATGAAAATTCGTGTCAGGTTTGGTTGAATGTGTTTTAAAATGACAATTAAATTATTCCTTTTTTATGTTAAATATTTATCTTTCTCAGTTAAAAATTTTCCTTATTAGTTAAAACTTCAACTTTTTGGTTGAAAATTCATGTATTTTGTTCAAAATTCGTCTTCTTGTTAGAACATTAATCTTGATGGTCAAAAACTCATCTTATTGGTTGAAAATTTAACGTTTTTGAAAATTCATTTTTTTGTTAAAATTTTTGTTATCTGAAAATTTAACTATTCGATGTTTGACTAAAACTTAATCCTGTATATTGGATAAGTTGGAAATCCGTCTCTTTTGATGGAAAATTAATCTTCTTAGTAGAAAATTCATTTTCTTGGTTGAAACTTACACAATTTTGTTGAAAATTTATTTTCTTTGTCAAACTTATTTCGTTCTTAGCCTGGAAAAACCTGAAAATGTCAGGGAATTTTTTCGAAAGCGTGTTTACTTTTTTTATTTATATTAAATATAAAATTGAATAAGAATGATTCTTCATTTGTAAAAGTAACATTATATAACTGGAGTTAACTATATTTTGTTGAAAATTAGTTTTTGTTTTGTTTTGAATAACTTTTTTCACTGAAAAATAACAATTCTTTTTTTGGCTAAAAATTGATCGTTTTTAGTTGGAAATCAAGCACCTGGTTTCAAATTTATGTATTTTGTTGAATACCTTAATTAATAAATAAAACCTTAATTCTCTACCAAAAACTTTTTGGTAGAGAGTTATTCTTTTTAGTAGAAAATTCGACAGCTTATTTGCAATTTTTTTTCTCTTGACTGAAAAACCTGTTGAAAATTCAACTCATGTTAAAAATTCGTCTTTTTGGTTGAATTCAACCGTTTCTTATTTAAAATTAAAACCTTTTTTGGTTGAAATAATATCTACTATATTTTTTGTTCAAAATTCGTATTTTTTAGAATGAAAATTTAATTACTTGATTGAGAGTAAGACCATTTTGTTACTAATTGATCTTTTTGGTTGAAGATTCATAATTTTAACTGAAAATGTATATTTTTGGTTGAAAATTCGTCTCTTTAGTTGAAAATTAATTTTTTCAATTAAAAATTCAACTATTTAATATTTGATTAACAATTTGCCTTCTTTAGTTGAAATTTCAAGTATTTTGTTGAAGATTTCGTTTTTTTTTGTAGAAATTAATCTTTTTCGTTCATAATTTAAATATTCCAGATAAAGATTCATCATTTTAGTTGAAAATTCATCGTTTTGCTTACAAATTAAACTATTTTAGTTAAACATTCATTATTTTAGTGAAAAATTCATCCCATTTGTAGAAAATTAAGTTTCTTCGAATAAAAATTTAACTATTCTACTTTTTGTTGAAAATTCAACTTTTTTAGTTGAAAATTCTACTATTTGGTTGAAAATTTGTCCTTCTTAGTTAAAAATCTATGTATTTTGTTGAAAAATCATCTTTTTTATCATGAAGTTAATCTTCTTGTTTAAAGAATTATATTTTTTGTTGAAAATTAAAGTTTTACCAGTTGAATAAGCACAAATTTAGACGAAAATTCATCTTTTTGTTTGAAAATAAAGCAGTTTCGTTGAAACTTGAATTCATGTGTTAACAATTTATCTTTTTATTTAAAATTTATCTATTCAAGTTGAAAATCGTCATTTTGATTTATCATTTTGGCTTGAAATTTATTTTTTTTGTGAATAATTAATTTTTTAACTGAAAAATTAACCATTCTATTTGTGGTCGAATATTGGACTTTTTTATTTCAAAATTCAACTATTTAGTTGAAAATTTGTCTTTCTGTTGAAAATGGATGTATTTTGTTGAAAAATCATCCTTTTTAGAATCAAATTAATCTTCTTGTTTTGAAAAATCATTTTTTTTTTGAAAATTCAAGTTTTCCAGTAAAATAATCATAATATTCGTTGAAAATTAATTAGCTAACAATTTTCTAGCTAAATTATTTAGCTAAAAATACTAGTAAAATTCCATTTAGATCATGCGGTAAAAATATTACATCAAACAATTCATCCTTGCAGGAGAAAAGTTGACATTTGTAATACATGGGTGAAAAGTGTCAAGCCCTAGGAAGCACCTTAAGTTGTAAATGTATTACTTTGTTTTAAGATGTGTTTTCTTTTATTAAAATTTTTTTTTTTAATTGAAAATGTAACTATTTCAGTTAAACATTCATTATAACAGTGGAAAATTGATCCCCTTTGTTGAAAATTAATTTTTTCAACTATTCTATTTTTTGTTGAAAATTGTATTTTTTTAGTTAAAAATTCAACTATTTGGTTGTAAATTTTTCTTATTTGGTAAAAAATTCACGTGATTTGTTCAAATTCGTCCTTCTTGGAATAAAGTTAATCTTCTTTTTTGAAGAATCATATTTTTGTTGAAAATTCAAGTTTTCCAGTTAAGTAAGCATAATTTTAATTGAAAATTCACTATTTGATTGAATATTTGTCTTTTTTAGTTGAAAATTCACGCATTTTGTTCAAAAATCGTCCTTTGGAGAATAAAAATTTATTTTTCTGCTTAACGAATCATCGTTTTTGTTTGAAATTCATCTATTCTAGTAGAAAATCGTCGTTTTTCGTTAACAGTTTATCACTTTGGTTTATAATGTGTTTTCTTTTGTAGGAAATTACTTTTTTTAACTGAAGATTTAAATATTAAATTTTAATTTAAAAATTATTTTGCCCGGTTCAAAATTCTACTGT
>JAUELO010466851.1:0-11468 GCA_032357855.1 Amphibolips quercusostensackenii
AGGATCGAAAAAAAGTGTGCGTAAGCTCGATTTGATCCGTTCATTTTTTCGACAGTTATCGTGTTTACGGATGGACAGCCGGACGAACAGACAGACAGACGCTATAGTCAAAACTCGATTTTCGGTTTTAGGGGGTCTAAAAATGTGAAGATTTGTTAAAAAACTGTGGTGTAGATTTTCAGGCTATTCTAATACTTTCTTAATAATAAATGATGAGAATGCAAAAAGTGCCTTATAAAGTTATAAGCAAATTAATGAACAATAGTTATTTTTCGTGATTGGCAGTGTACAGTTCATTCAAATCCAGACTTTTGGTATAATATGTGAGAGAATTCAATATTTCATAACAAATATTTGAAAATAAATGGTATTAGGCAATTGTTTAGACAAAATTTTATAAACTAATTTACAGTTTGAATATTTTTCAAGAAATGAACTTTATTCGAAATCAACTAAAAATGTACTTTCGAAGACTTTTTGCTATGATAATTTATAAATTTACAAGAATTAATAATCATTTAAATAAAATTCATAAACAAATTGAGAGTTTGGCTGATTTAAAAAAAATGCACTAAATTTTTTGTAAATAGTCAACGAAGAATGAATTTCAAATAACTTTCTGCTATGATTATTTGCAAATTCATACAAATGATTTATTATTTAAACAATTTTCGTAAACGAAATCAGAGTTGGGGTATTTTTAGGCTTAATTTTTTACATACAATATCAACTCAGAATGTCTTTTCGATGACTTTTTGCTATGATACTTTCCAAATTGACAACAATTGTTTATTAGTTGAACAATACTCATATACAAAATAAGATTTCGACTGTTTTACAATGAATATGCTTAGTTTTTGTTTACTTAATCAACTAATAATGTCTTTTCTATGACTCTGAGCTACGATACTTTCTAAACTGGGATTAATTATCAATTAGAAGTCAAGCAATTTTTATAAACAACAGAAGTTTCATAGTAGGGAGTTATCTGAAATACATTATTGGCCGATTCCGTAAACAAAAATTAAGCGTGTTCGGTGATACTATTCGTTGAAAAAATGCCTAACTCTCCTGGTTATGAAAATTTTTTAAATAAAATATAATTTTGATACCTTTTTAAAGCATCATAGCGATGAGTCATCATAAGGCCATCCTAAGTTGTTGAAGAAATCAAAAATTATTGTCAATTTTAAAATTACAATAGCGAAAACTAATCGGAGAAACATTCTTAGTTGATTTTGTGAAATAAATTTAGCGTCTTCTTCAAAAAATAGCGAAGTTCTGAATTTGTTTGAGAAGATTGTCTTAATGATTAATCAGTTTTGCATATTTGCAAAATTATCTCAGAAAAGAGTCGTTGGAAAGATATTGTTAGTTGATTTCGCACGGCACGGTATATCGCCTAAGCGCGACGTGGAGCGGTATGTAATGGAGTCATCGATATTCCCTTCAAGATTTAAAAAATATCTCTATTAGGGGTAATTCAAAGCGAAATTCTATAAGTTTTACAACGGTTTTTTAAAACGAGCACAAAATTCTGCAATAGAAATGGAGATGCGGCTACGCGAAGCACAACCTACAAAAACACAGACAGGATTCAGAGCGCCAATGCGACATGCGCCTCAAATCCCTCAAAAAACATTTTTTCCTCCACAAAAAGTACATCAGACAACATTCTAATATAGATTACCCCAATTTGGAATAACGCAAGGTAACGGTGCAGACAAATCAAAACTAAATAGCCACAGGTGCGGAAAACCAGAACACTTTGCTAGTCAGTGTCAATCACAACAGCAACGAAATTTTCCAGTGGGAACATTCAAAAAGCGACTTCCGCAAATCAAAAATATCCAGAAAGAGGATCAGGGAGATTATTTAGACTATGAACAGATGAGTCAAAAGAAAATAGCAGAGCATACAGCCGAGTATCAGCCATATGCGGAAAGCTCCAGTCAATCATGGGACGAGGAGCTAACGGATGTACTTATAGATCACTCATCGACTCTGGGTCATCTATAATTCTTATCAAGAAAAACACAATACCGAGCGGCACCACCCCTTGTCAGATGAAAAGAACTTCCTAATGGGCAACGATAAACATACTTCAACGGAAGCAGTATACATAAACTATTTTGATAAAAAACATCTTTTTCACGTACTTCACAACAACTTCCCATTACCTGAGGAAGGTGTAATAGGAATATCTTTTCTCATAAAAATTTCACAGGTATGCCATCACCCCGATGTTTCTGAGACTTGAAAAGGTAAAACTTCCGTTACATACTGGCGGAACCTATGTTCCTCGGAGAAATGCGAAGGTGAACAAAATGCAGTTAGAATCTAACCTAGACGCGGACATTTGGATCGAAGAAAGCGAAAAGGTACCTTCTGGGATTTACCGGATAAAAAACGAGAAATTATAGGTACCATTCTTTAATTATTCCGATAGGCCGCTAAGAGTGACTGCACCAAGTAACGAACTCATCAATAAAATAACCAAAATCTCGGAACAGGGAATTAAGAAAGCCGAACGGACTAATAACCTAAGGATTCTAAATTTATTAGAAAATACCCGCATGGACCACGTGGAGTCAGAACTAGTCGATCCCCTTTGTCAGATCATCGATCAATACACCGATGTATATACTTTAGACGCGGATCCTATACCTTGTACTAATTTAACCGAACATGAAATCATTTTAAAATCTAGCAAAATTGTTAATATCAAAGCCTATCGACCGCCAAAAAGCCAGCAAAATTTTTTGAAAGAAGAGGTTGCCTCTTTACTCCAGCAAGGTATAATAAGGCCCTCAAGTTCACCTTTCAATTCACCATTATGGGTCGTACCCAAGAAGAGTGAAAAATTACGGATGCTCACAGATTACAGAGGAGTGAACCTTGATGACAATCAAGACGCTTGCCCTTTACCTGTAAAAGACGACATTTTAGATCATGTGGGTAATTTGAAATTCTTTCTGCATTCGATCATGAAAAGCATTGTTTTGTATACTTAGATGATATAGTAATCTTTGGACAAACGATCAAAGAACACAACAAAAATTCAATATTACTACACCTAACAACATAATTCAACTTCAATCTTTCCTAGGGTTAGCAGATTACCATTAGAAGTTCATGAAAAATTTCTTGCACATATCCAAACGCCTCACCGAACTTATAAAAAGGACAAACCTTTTAAGTAGACCCGTAAACATCAGCTAGCGTTTGATCAACTTAAGAAAGTATTATGTACAGCACCAGTGCTACGATTCCCTGACCATGGTAAGGAATTTGTGCTCACCACAAACACCTCAAACGTAGGACCAATAGCCGTCCTTAGTCAGAAGGGCCACCCCTGCTGTTTCATATCCAGAACTCGTAACGGAGCGGAGAAAAATTACTCTGCCACGCAAAAAGAAGAATTGGCCGTGGTTTTGACGAAGTTACGCTTGAGACAGTACCTCCGGGGAAGAACATTTAGAATACAAACTGATTATCAAGCCTTGAAGTGGCTGCACAACGTGAAAAATCCTTCACCCAGATTACTACGCTGGAGGTTACGTTTAGAAGAGTATTCGTACAAACCGATTGAACACATAAAACGGAAAAGAAAATAAGGTGGCTGACGGCCTTTCCAGATTGTTTCCAATAATAAGGGACCCGCTACAGAAAGCTATAAAGAATGCTGAGATAATTCCCGAGGAACCGGAATCCAGATTATCTTTGAAACCAGTTTGACGCCTCTGGTGTCGAAAAGGATATGACAACTCTACCCACACATAAGACAAACTTCGATAAGCAATTCGTGAAGGAATAACAAAAACCAAAGATAATCAGTGGAGAGGTGCTAACAGAAAATGATAGGGAAGCGGAGAGAGAAGGAATGCCCCCAATACCGATGCGAGAAACCTACCCGAATACGATAATCTATGATGAAAGAACGTTTCTTACCAAAACTGACGAAATAATAGCTGATTTTAGGAATCGGAAGTTGACTATAGCCTGGTTACACCTTATGGATCCAACCATAACACCTTGGAAAAAATTAAAATTGAACAATTCATCTACTCCTTAAGCCGAAAATATGAAAATTACTTGAATATTTATTACTGCTTCTTACCACTAAAAAATCTGACTCAACACGAGAAACTCGAAATAATAAAGGAAGCACACGGGTCTGCTTCTAACCGAAACTTAAGCTAAAATAAAACTATAGATAAACCCAAACTGTAAGGAGAATGGAAAAATATGGTGAATGATTTTTGCATCTGTGTAAGAAAGTGCCTCGTATGCCAACTTCAGAAGACTACGCGAATCAAGAGACAGACCGAAGCCATTATACCAGATACACTTGTCAACCCTGATGACAAAGTGTCAATGGACATTTTCGGGCCTCTCCCTATTACGGAAAGTGGAAACGCATACATACTTAGCGTACAAGACCAATTGACTGAGTATTTAATGCTGATACCACTCAAAAAATACCAGGGCCGAATCGATTATTAAGGGACTCTTAGATCATTTTATTTACATATTCGGAGCTCCGAAATCTATTTTGACAGACCAAGGAGCGAACTTCGTTTCCGAACTAGTTCAGAACTTAGAGAACCCGTTTAGAATAAAGCGCGTTAAAACAACTACCTATCACCCTCAAAGTAACGGTAGTTTAGAAAGGACTCATTCTGTCCTTAAAGATCTACTGAGAACTTGCATGCAGGATACACGAAACGAATGGGATCAAGTATTAAAAATAATTAATCTCGCTCACAACACCACTAAGCAAGACGGAATTGGAATAAGTCTGTTACAAGCGACGTTTGGCAGAAGCAATGCATATTTGCCGTCAACTTTAGACACAACTCCTAATTCTAAATATCAAGACTTGCTTGATACGTGAAAAGAAAAGTACAAGCAGTATCTATAGAAAGCAAACGAAAAGCTACACCTTCAGAGAGAGAAATACAAAAGGAATCAAGATTCCAAGATAGTTTTACCGCAATCTATTCACGAACCGGGAGACATGGTCAAGCTTATCAACCATGATGCGACCAATAAACTCTCTGCAAACTGGAAAGAATCTGTAACTATAAAAGAGAGGCTAGACAACAATAATTATATAATATTGTTTAACACCGGAAGAACGAGAATCCACGCTAACCAGATCATGCCTTATTTTTCATAGAATAAAGATCTTAGCATCATTGGCAATCTTGACGCAAATCTGGACAACGAAAGGAAATTACACCCCAATACCAATTACCGGAAATATAATTATCGAGGAAATAGAAACAGTCCACCTTAACCATAAAACATGAAGTTAATGATAAGCATTAATGATGCCAGCATACAACAAAGGTTAAGCATAGTTCGCGACATTATTAGACTGGCGATTTAAGCGTGTAACTTAAACTGCGCTTAAGAAAAGGGGTTTGATTAACAGGCAAAAGGTATGAGAGGGCCAGAAAAAAATTCCAACTACGAAATCAAGTAATGGGTAACAAACGACACAAAAAAGGATTAATTAATGCTATTGGGGATATCGCTAAAACTTTATTCGTGACTTTAAATAATAATGACCTCAAACATGTTTACAAAGAGTTCGATTAACTATATACGGACAATAATAATAAGGCTCAAGCCTTACAGAACCATACCAAAATATTAAAAGTATTATTAGACTCTTCTTCGATTAACTACGGTGAATTAAAAAGACAATTAAAACAAGAACTCTCTAATGCTGGACAAATAAGAAGAAGTCTCAACAACAATACTAGAAATTTATTCATGCCAAACAAAATTTACTCTTACAATCCTCTAATAAAAGAAACACCTCTGCATATAAAAAAAGGACCAGCGCGTTAGTTTTAGATAAACCTAATTACTGTTCGAAATAAAGAAACTTCGCTCTGACTACATGTCAGCGCGACTCCTTTTTAAAAACTCAAATCTTGTTTTGACCCTGTCACACATCATAATTAAAATAAACTTAATTAGACAGTCAAGCGATTGATATTTCAAGTTTATGATAATTATTATTTTCTGCGAAAGGAGCTTCACCTAAATTATGCACCGGCTTAGGAGGGGGGGGGGCATCATGTACTCTGTGTAAATTTGTTACTCTTTTATGTTTAGAACATTGGGGGGAGAGGGCGTCTTGAGAGAACTGATAACACTTTATGTAATTTTGGTACAGTAAGTTCAAAACATTTTTAAACAATTTTCTATGGAAATTAGGAAAACGTATAGTCAATAAAAATCCGCGTATAGCTCCAGGTCCTATGCTTATGTACAGGTCTTGGAGCTACTATTGTTATTTATTTCCAATATTTTGTCAAATTGTAAAAAATCTTCGATAGAAGTTAATCTTTTTCTTATAAAATGTTACATAACGTTGATTATTAGTATATTCTGCGACACTATGTTGGTTTGATGCTGTCTTGTAAGTTTTGCGTTTGTAAGTAATTGTTTAAAAATTCAGAAATAAAGACAATGAAATGTGTTGACTTCGAATATAAATAGATATTACCACAAGTTAATATTCATTGCTAAATTTTCTAAAAAAAATTTCCAAATAAACAAAATTTGCTAAATAATAATGCTACGATATTAAGATATGCAGCATAAAAGAGGTGTCACGTTCCGCGACTTTTATAATAATTATTATTTATAACAAATGGATTATAATTATAAAACATGTATGATCAATAAATAAACCAATTATGTGAATAATGATATTTAAATATGGTAAGAACGTCTATAAAATTCAATACGCAATTGTGAGATCCAGATTTAAAATGAACAACGCAGTAGCATAAATACTACGCTTCACTTCGCAGGCCCCACCAGTTAGATACTTATCAAGCACTCACTGAGGTAACGATACAAACCGATAATATTTTGAGTTTCCTACAGCTAAAACATACCGTAAGTTGTTCGACATATCCGTATCAATTTTTTATTATGTATTCCTATGCGCAAGGAATAAAATCTTCATCCTGGAAACGCCAATCATCAATAATCAGCATGAGAATTGTAAGTGGATCTGCACCTATACATTATTACGCCTATATGATAATCATGGAAATATTTATAATCTTTATATGTGATACCACTAAATCTAAAACTTCTTTCCTTTTGATATCTGAAAGTAGATACATGCATTTTGACAAATGCATCATGCACCATATATACAAAAAAGAAAAGGTAAATAGTGTTGCAGGTAAAAATATTAGGGAAACGCGTATAAATACAACCGATCACGAAGAAGAAATCAGTTACAAGTTACCAGTCATCAGTTAAATTTGGTCAGCGACTAAATTACAAGCTTGTTAACAGCTGCAAATCATCGATACTTTAACTCCGGACCCAATAGACGGCCTGCAAACACATTTAAGTCCCAGTATATTTCAAACCTATTAAAAGTTAGCATCTGTGCGAAAGTTACAAAATCTCGGCTACATCGACAAACAAGAGGACACTTATCAAAACGAAAGGACGAACACCAGCAAAAGGATTGACCTATCAATCAACCCACTGACCAATATTCTCAACATTAGCCAGCCGCTGCAGTGCCACGCCCAGGGTCTCGAGAATAGATACCCGGGGCACGTTCTGCTCGATCGGAGCAGAAAGAGTGGAAGCTTTTCAATCAACTAAATAAATTTGCAAGTACTAAATTATTTCACACCTTTTTGTAACTCTCTCTGCCAACCAACTTCTGTTTAATTAATTAGTCATTTCTTTTCAAGGTAGACTAAAACCAAGCAGGGAGAATTAATCCGATGCTTGATCAAGAAAAGTGTCCAGCTGTGCATTAACGTTTTCTCGAATGATATTTCAACTTAAACTTTATATACCTTTCATCCAGTAGCTTAATTCATTTGTATCTATTTAAATAAAACTTAATTAACGTGTAAAACTTGAATTCATCAATTTATTTCTAATTAAGCAGTTATCCTCTTCCGAGTTTTCCAGTATATTTTAAATTAGATTCCAAAATGAGGAACCATCTCTTAATTAAATAGAATATAAGGTAAGTTACATCTATTAGGACATAACAGAGGCAAAGTAGACAAAAATTTACAAATATTAAAAGGCAACCTTTATTATAATCCTGTTAAAAAAAACAACTTATTGAGAAAAAACAATTATTTACGTAAATTACATTTTCTTAAACAAATGGACTTTTATTATTAAAAAAAAACTAATTTTTCACCCAAAAAGATAAATTTTCAAACAAAAGGGTGTTTTTTTCAATAAAGCAGGAAAATTTTTCATAAAAAGATGACTTTTCAACTACATGAATATAAATTTTATTTTGTAAAATTAAATTAGAACTAATTTTTTTACACAATAGTTGAATTTTCAACCATATAGTTTAATGTTTAACCACATAGTTTATTTTTAACCAAAACGTTGAATTTTTAAACCAAAATTTCGAATTCTCGAAAAAATAGTCGACTTTTTAACCCAAAAGTTCATTTTCAACCAAGCAATAGAATTTTTTATGAAAATAATAAGATTTTCAAGCCAAGACGACTAATCTTTAACATTATAAATTAAATTTCAACCTAAAAATATAAATATTTAACAAAAAAGTTAATTTTAAACCAAATAGTGGAATTTTAAACTAAAAAACTTAATTTTAAGAAAGAATAGAATAGTTAACTTGCTTTTGAAAAAATTAAGTACCATCCAACAAAGAAAAGGGATTTTCAACAAAATGTTGTTATTGTTATTTATCGAAAAAATCCTTAGGGCTTGGTAGTCCTCAAAGAAACAGAAAATACTTGAATTTTCTCCTAAAGAATTTCAAGAAGAATCCTTATCTAATAAATTAGTTTTTAAGAATGTAGTCAAATTCTAAACAAGTAATTACATTTTTAACGAAAAAAATAATTTTCTACAAAAAAGACGAATTCACAACAAAATACATCCATTTTCGACCGAATTGTTGAATTTTCAATTGAAAAATATCAAGTTTCAAACATTAATGTAATAGTTAAATTGTTATTAAAAAAAATTAATTTTGAACAAAAAAAAAACGACTATTAAATAAAATAGTGAATTGCAAGTAATACGGTTACAATTATCAATAAAGCTACATAACAGTATTTCACATTTCATGTATTGGGTACTATAGTAAGAACTAGATCGCCCTGATAATCAGATCTTAACAATACTTGAAAAATCTTTTGTAAGAAATTTTTTCGGTCACCTATTTTCAGTTTAAAAAATTAATTTCTAACCAAAGTAAAACAACTTTTTAACAAAATGGTTTAATCTTCAATAAAATAGTAGAATTTCTAACCAGATGGAAAATAGTCAAATTTTATTGAAAATAGGGAAAATGAGGAATTTTTCAAGAAACGGTTGAAGAGGGAATTAGGGAAAAGTGAAGTCTACATTGAGAAGCTTAACTTGTAAATAAAATCAATAATTTTAATTTCTTCAAGCATTACAAAAAGTTTTTATTTCATAACAATAATAGAAATTGATACTAGCTTTCATCGCATAATAATAAAAAAATGAAGTTATTTACGGTTTCGTATCCCCAAACAGAAGCCCTTATAGTTTCGCTCGAGTGTTCGTTCGCCCGTCGTACTTTTTTCTCAGGCTGAACAGAGGAGTAAAAATAAGGGCAGGGAAATAAGAAGAATTGAGAAGGAAATTAGGAGAGGATGAATAGAAGAAATAAGGGAAAATGCTTAAAAGTGGAAGGAGAAATTAGGGAAAATAAGGGGGAGTATGGAAAGTGAGAGTCAATCAGGGGTTGAGAAGTCGTGAAAGTAAAAGGAAATAATTAAGGGGATTAGGGGAAGTAAAACAAGAAAAGAGGAAAGTAGAGAGAAAAGAATTTGAGGAGGTTGAAGGATGAAGTGAGAGAAGAAGTAGGGAAATGTAGGAGAAGTAGGGGTGTCAAAGCATGGGAGGGGTCGGCTTAAACGACTTAATTAACGTCTTCATAGGCTACAAAACAATCTTTTGTGGGTGCTTGGTGACTAAATATAACAATTTTTAATATCTAGTTCTTAATGTCCAGTTTTTCCAGTTAAACTAGGACCAACTAGGACGAAGATCATAATCATAACGAAGCTTTTACATATAAACAGTGTTCTTATCTGGCATCCGTACAAACACGAGGGGGCGAGTAGCTTTCAGTAGTGGTTGATGATTTTAGCGGTGAAGCAATGCTAATAAAAAACTTCCACTTTTTGTTGATATAAGGCAGCAAGGATCTTTACAAATATCATCATTAATATTAATATCATGTTTGAGAGGTTGGATAATTGACACTGCATCTTTGGCATCAGGCATTCTTACATAAATACGATCTTCCGTATAATATTCTGGATTTGGATGCAGATCCCAGTTAGGGATTTCAAGGACTGGCAAACTTTAGAAAATTTCCCAAAAAATACGTTCATCTGTCAGGTAAAGATAAATATGGCTAAGTTCAGAAAGACCAGCAAATGAGGCTGGTGGATTTGCCCTTAGTGGACTCGGGGATCGGAATCGGATCGGAATCGGGGGGATTGGGGGAATAGTCAATTAACTGTAACAGAAATAATTGTCTCAACAATTTTTAATTATTTTTAATAATATTCTCTTAAAATAATGGTAGAATTTTGCAGTTTGTTCTATAATTTTCCACTTTTTTCTATTTTGCAATAATAGTGCGGCAATAATAATTGAAATTTCATCAAAGTAAGTGTTTAAACCAACAATTTTTTTTTAATTATCTTCTTCAATAGCAATCTCAATGAGATAATAATAATTAATGCAAGTTATCAAACATAATTGTTTAAACAAGCATATAAAGAAATCGAAGAATATTTCAAAAAGCTGTTTTTTCAGAAAAATATATTTATATAAAATAAAGAGATTGTTTAAAAATGATTATCTTCATTGCTTATTTATTATTTGTTTATAACTGAAAAGCTAAAGCAATGTGAAAAAATAAAAAAAAACGGCAACTGAACATTTGTTCAAGCCACTATTTTTGTTAAATTTCAACTATTTTTACCCCGCTCTAAGCGAAATGTTAAATAAAAGTTATCTTATTATTAGTATAAACTAGTAATTTATGTATTAGGAACAATGTGCGTTGAAAAAACCCGCAAAAAATCATAATTGTCGCTAATAACTAGCAAAACCCATTTTTTACTAATTGAGCTTTTCGGTACCATATAAAACAGACTTATGGGGGTGATATTTGAAAATAAATATTTTATTTGTATTCTATGGCTAATCGTAAAGAAAAATGTTGAGTTTTAGCTAGATTCAGCTCATTTTGACAATTCTGAATCAAATTTACAAAAACGTCTTTTTTTCTTATGGGAAATACGTGCTCAATTTCATGGGGCCTGCGCCACCTCTAAATATAATTTTTTTTAACAAAAAAATATGATTATTTTGTTGTGGATTCAAACAAATTTTCGGTCGATGTGAATGCAAATTCTAAAAAA
>JAUELO010466888.1:0-12106 GCA_032357855.1 Amphibolips quercusostensackenii
CGACGTTCTCTGGTTATCATAGGGGTCCCGTTTTCGCGGACTCTTACTTCCCCACTTTCAAGTGGTTGCGCACGCAACCACACCTGTTTCATGAAGCCATGCATGTAACCTATATTTAACTTTTTCACTCAAGAATCCGCCAGTTTCTCAGTAGCGTATTTATTTTATTTTTCGCCTGTTCTTGAATGAACAAGTTATCATGATACTCCATAAAATTATACTTAACCGTTTAAATAGATTTATGTAACACAGTTTGCCCACGCCAGCGACTTTTCTATGGAGAATGCGTTGGGCTCCGCCGTTAACGAAAGTGTAGATTTCGTCAAATATATTATGAGCCTTATTTTGTTCGTCCACCCATCCACGGATCTATCCGTGAAATATTAAAAGTCTCGTGCCAGGTACGACGGTTTGATGTACGTCCATTTGAATATTAATTACATCAGTGTCTTTAACTGTGTATATTTCATACCCACTCCAGCTGAATTCGTGAACTAAAACACAAGGACGAAATTTATTAATCAGTTACATTTTTTATTGATTTAATATGCATATTGTGCAAAGTAGGGTTTTCAATAAGGTGATCAAGCTTATACTGTTGAACGTCAGTCATGATACTTTCTGTATTATTTGTATTTTAGGGATACCGGAATCGATTCCGATTCTTTGAAGAAATCGATTCTTCGGGTTTGAGAATCGATTCTTTCTGGCGGAATCGATAAAAGAATCGATTTTCCAGCGCGGAATCGACGTCGATTCTCTCTTTTCACGTCGGATCCCAGTGCGGCCGGCAGCATGTCGCGCCAGATTTTTGCTTTTACATGCATCCACATGCATCAACTTGCATCTGCGGCATCCGCGTCTCTTTGAATTTTTATATACATATACACATATATATATATATATATATATATATATATATATATATAACTACAATTGATTTATTAATTTAAAAGATTTTTAAACTTCAAAAAATTTTTTCAACTTTCGAACAAAATTTCAAGAAATTATTAATATTTCTACAAATTTTTAAAATTTTCAAAAATTCAAAATTTTTCAAAAATTTCAATAATTTCAAAAATTTTCAAACTTCCAAAAAATTTTCAAAGTTTTATAATTCTCTGAAAATTTTAATAATTTCCAAACTTTTGAAAAAAATTTTGGAACTCTCAAAAAATTCACAAAATTGTTAAAAATTTTCAAAATATTTAAAAATTTTTAAGAATTATAATAATTTCCAAACTTTTAAAAAAATTTTGAATCTTACAAAAAGTTTCCAAAGTTGTTCAAAATTTCCGAATTGTTTAAAATTTGCTAAAAATTTAAATAATTTTTAAATTTTGATGAAATTTACAAGCTTTGAAAAAATTTTCAAAATTGTTTAAAATTTCTAAAATATTCAAAATTTTTTGAAATTTCCAAGAATTTCAATAATTAAAAAGATTTTCGAACTTTAAACAATTTCCAAAAGTTTCCAAAATTTCCAAAAGTTTCAAAACTTTTCGACAGAATATCAAAAAATTATCATTATTTCCAAAAGTTTTCAAAATTTCCAAAAATTTTTAAATTTCAAACTTTTTCAAGTTTTCAACAATTTTAATAATTTCAAAAATGTTCAAGCTTTCATAAAATTTTTAAAATTTTTCAATAAAAAAAAAATGTTAATAATTTTCAAACTTTTAAATAAAAATTGGAACTTTTAATAAATTTTCAAAATTGTTCCAAGTTTTCCAAAAATTTTAATAATTTCCAAACTTAAAAAAAATTCCTAACTTTCAAAAAATTTCCAAAATTGTTCGAAATTTCTCAAACATTTAAAATTTTCAAAAAATTTTAATGATTTCCAAACTTTTTAAAACAATTTTAAACTTTCAAAAAATTTCCATAATTGTTCAAAATTTCTAAAATATTTAAACTTCTTTAGAATTTTCAAAAATTTCAATAATTCAGAAGATTTTCAAACTTTTTACAGTTTCCAAAAGTTTCCAAAATATTTAAATGTTTTTCAAACTTTTTAAGAGAATTAAAAAAATGTATTAATATTTTCAAGTGTTTAAAATTTTCAAAAATTTTAAACTTTTTCAAAATTTCTAAAAAAATTTAATAATTTCAAAACTTTTCAAACTATCAAAAAATTTTCAAAATTTTTAAAAATTTTTCAAAAATCTTAATAATTTCCAAACTTTGATAAAAAATTTAAACCTTTCAAAAAATTTTTATAATTGTTTGAAATTTTTAAAATATTTAAAATTTCCCATAAATTTTTAAAATTTACAAACTTATCAAAACAATTTGAAACTTTGAAAATATTTCCAAAATTGTTTAAAATTTTTCAAGTATTTTAAATTTTCCAAAAATTTGAATAATTTTCAAAATTTTCAAAAAAATTTGAAGCTTTTAAAAAATTTCCATAATTGTTCAAAATTTCCGAAATATTTAGAATTTTTTTAAATTTCAAGAAATTTAGAGAATTCTTTCAAACATTCAAAATTTTTAAAAAATTTGAATAATTTCTAAACTTTTTAAAACAATTTAAAACTTTCAAAAAATTTCCATAATTGTTCAAAATTTCTAAAATATTTAAACTTCTTTAAAATTTTCAAGAATTTCAATAATTCAGAAGATTTTCAAACTTTTCTACAGTTTCCAAAAGTTTCTAAAAATTTCTAATGTTATTCAAACTTTTTAACAGAATTTAAAAAATTTATTAATATTTTTAAAAGTGTTTGAAATTTTTAAAAATTTTGAACTTTTTCAAAATTTCTAAAAAAATTTAATAATTTCAAAACTTTTTAAACTATCAAAAAATTTTCAACATTTAAAAAATTGTTTCAAAAATCTTAATAATTTCCAAACTTTAATAAAAAATTTAAACCTTTGAAAAAATGTTTAAAATTGTTTAAAATTTTTAAAATATTCAAAATTTCCCATAAATTTTGAAAATTTACAAACTTATCAAAACAAATTGAAACTTTTAAAACATTTCCAAAATTGTTTAAAATTTCTCAAATATTTTGAATTTGCCAAAAATTTAAATAATTTTCAAACTTTTTAAAAAAATTTGAAGCTTTCAAAAAATTTCCATAATTGTTCAAAATTTCCAAAATATTTAGAATTTTTTAAATTTCAAAAAATTTAGAGAATTCAAAAGATTTTCAAACTTTAAAAAATCCCAAAAATTTTTCCAAATTTTCAAAAATTCTCCAAAAATTTAATAATTTCCAAGCTTTTTAAAAAAATGGAAACTTTCAAAAAAATTTTTAAATTTTTTAAAATATGATTTTAGGTTTCTGTGAAAAATTAAAATGATTTCTGTTTGACAAAATAAATTTGGAGATTAATTTAAAAATATTTCTGATCTTGTTAAAGAAGAATCTGAAAAATTTCATGGCATCTTTCTTTATTCTGCAGGATTTAAAAAAATGCATGAAGAATTGATAAAAAAAGAATGATTTTAAGATCCGTCTGAAAATTGTAAATGATCATTGAATAATGATTTTTTTTTAATGAAATAAATTTTATACTACAAAAATAAACTTTAAGAGAAAATTGAAAAGGTTTTCGAGCATTTCAAACGATTTCCAAAAATTTCGAAAAGAGTGTATAAGATTTTGAACCAAAATGTTTTTATGTGGTAAGATTAAAAAATATATAAAAATAAAGTATATTCAAAAAATGTTTGAAAGAACTAAAGTGAAAGGTTCGAAAATAATGTTATGCAATATATGAACGCGCCCTTGAAAACAAAAAGAAAGTTTATTTCTAAGATAGAAATAAATTTCTATATTAATTTCTAAAGATGAATCAAATTTCCACATTGCTTTGTGAGTGGAAAGAATTGTTTACATTCTCTTCAACAAAGTAGTAGTGAATTTTCAAATTTAAGGTCTTTCATATTTCATATTGTTAAATTATTATATTCTAGACTGCGAAGGATCTGACACTGTTACAATGGATGAAAAAATGTTAACAAACTTGCGTTATTTTGAAATGTATGTGTGGTGAGAGTAAGCTTGTTGTTTGATAGGTGATTCTGAGGAAAAATCAATTCCTAAAAGTATAATTTAATAATTTTTAGCGCAGCCCTAATTTTGAATTTGAAATATTGGTCATTCCTGGTAAAAGTAAATTTTCACATTATTTTGTAAGTACAAATAATTATTTACATACTCATTTATAAAGTAGAAGTCAATTTTTAAATTTAAGATCTTTAATATTTCATATTGTTGAAGTCTTACAAAAAGGACTACGAAATATCCGACACTGTTACAATGCGATAAAAAAATGTTAATAAATTTGCGGTAATATAAAACGTATGTGTAGTGAGATTTAGTTTGTTGTTTGCTAGCTCTTTCTAAAGAAAAATTGATTCCTGAAAGGATAATTCAATAATTAATAATAATTTTATTCAATAATGATTGAATTTAATAATTTTCGGCGTAACTCTAATTTTAAGCGTGAAATATTAATATTATGTCAAAATGAAACCTAATATACAAATTTTCGAATAATTACTGTTTTATAATTTTTGACCAAATTATTAATAATAATAAATAATAACTTTCACATTTAATTGATAAATAATTTTAATAACCATTATTTAATTCTTAATATAAATTGAAATTAATAAATTTATTTCAAATTTTAAATAATAGTGGACTTTTTTAAATGGGAGGGAATCGATGGAATCGATTGTTTTCGTCGATTCTTCAATTCCCGGAATCGACATTTTTTTGCGAATCGAAGAATAAAGAATCGATTCTCGCCGTCGATTCCGGAACCTTATATTATTTAATAAAATAAATAAATGTGTGAGTTTCTTTAAGAAAACTGTGACAAAACGCAAATTATTTCGATAATGTTATAATTATAAAAAGGTTATCGTAACTTCTTTAAAGTTACTTATTGCGCTTTTTAATTGGTGCACTGTATGTCAAATATCTTCTTTGAGATAAAAAAAAAAGAATATTTAATGATGTGCGATAATAGTAATATGAAATAAATACATTTTATACATATATATTAAAAATTCTATGTGTAAAATAAAAATAATATCACATTTCCGTACTTTACATAAATATATATTTTTTTTAATTATTTTTTTTTCATTCACTAACATAATCAAGTAGGGCAGCTAAGATTGCGAAGATAAAGGATCCAGCAACAATCTTAATTTTTTCTATCGAAAAATTTTTGGAGCCTTACTAATGAATTGGTACAAAAATCACTGATATTTATACTGATGATCAGTGAGGGTCAACAGGAAAAGTTTTAAGTTTATTCCAATTTACTTAACTTTGATAATAGAGGAAATAAAATAAATTTCTTGAAAAACAAGGTCCAATTACACACATAGCACATGCTATGATTATTTGCTCTGTATGAATACAGGGCTTACCCCGTTCTTTCGGTATCCGCGTACAAAGAAGGAAGAGATAAAATATAAGAAAAATAGTTATTAGAATGTAACATCTTCGGTTTAAACTAATTTTATTTCAATTTAAATAAAAATTCGTTTTAAATTAAGCAACATTTTTTTGAACTGTATTAGAAATATGATACCTGTATTTAAATTTAACAAATTTCGTGCGAACTTTGAGTAATGGTATAATAATAATAACTGAAGGATACAATCGTCCAATTAATTTTATTGTTTGAGATTACATAGCATTTGATCAAGTTAACATGCTATTTGGGGAAAGTTTATTCTACGATCGAATGAAAGCTGTTGTTTGCTACGTCCTTAGCAGGACACCAGATCTAAAACAACTTTTCGCTTACTTGATTATTAATTTAAAAATAATAAGACTTATTGCGGACAAGTTAAAATCCATTTTTCGTCAATGAAAATGAAGAATTTAACACAACTGCAACCATCATCACAACTTGTGAACTGTGGTTAAGGTTATAACAGTGCTCCCAACACAGGTTCTCTGCTCTACTGCGCATGCGTTGCTTCAGGCGTGTCATTAGCTGTTGTTCGCGCAGTTATTAGAAAGTTTAAGAAAAACATTCTTTATTTATCATTAATAATTAAAAACAATTAAATTTCAACATGTTCAAGTAGTGCGTAGATAGTTTTTAATATATTCTGATCATTAGGTTAAAAAATAGAATTATTATTCAGTAAATAAAAAATATGTTATTTAATGTAATTTTTGAATATTTTTCGAATTATTATTACAAATTTATACAATACTAATTTTGTACAATAATTTAAATGGATTAACGAATTTCATTACAGGTACAATTTAAAATATTTAACATTTATTCATCAAGAAATTTTAATTCAAATTTTATTAAAGTTGAATATTAAATAGAAACTGATAATAAATGGAGATAATGATTAAAAATATTTTTTTTTGTAATTCCTAGCATAGATGCTTAATTTATTTTACATAATAAATCACTGACGCGCTTCAAATTGGTTTTCACTTCTCTTTCAAGATGCGCAAAGTACAAAAATTTTCAAAAATTATAAAAGACGATTCACAAATCCAGAAAAATAAAATTATTGACGCTGTAAAATTTTCAAATTAAAAAATCCCCTGATCATGAAATTCCCGAAACTATAAAATTGCTGAAATTTGAAAATCCCAAAGTAGGAAATTTCCGACAAAAAATTGACGAATCGTCAAATATCCATACTAGAAAATTCCTGAATTAAAACAATTAAAAAAATAGTTTTTTTATTGATATAATTTATATATATATATATATATATATTTTACAATACAATAATTGAATATTTTTATTAAACATAATTTTTTATATGTTCAAAGTATTTTAACATAATTGTTTGAATAAAAATAACCACGAATGTATGAAAATTGTATCAAACATAAATTTTAACACACCTGCGAACAAACTTTGCAGAATACAACTGAGCACTGATTTATATTCAAGATTCTTTTTTCTCAACTAAAAATTAATTTTCTAATAAACCTGCAATTTTCAATTCACCAATGCACATTTTTCAACAAAATTGTCTATTCAGAAATACTTATTTGAAATTATTGTTATTTTAAATTGACACAATGATTTTTAAAAACTTTCACCATTAAAAAAATTTGTTTCATTAATAGAAATATTTGATTCTTTTATTTTTAGTAAATAAATGATATTTATTTAACAAAAATTTAGTTGCTTGCTCAAATTCGGGAATTTCATAATTCGAAAATTTCCTATTTCGAAAGTTTCATAATTCATCAATACCCTGTCTAAAATTTTCCAATTTAGCAATTTTAAAATTCGACGATTTTATAATTTCGGGAATTTTATTCTTGGAAAGATACTAAAAAGGAACTGAAGACCAGTTCCAAACGCGTCGATGCTTTATTATAAAAAATAAATTTGACATCTATGCTAGTAATTAAAAAATATTTATTACTATTTTTTAATATTTTTATTTATTATCTGTATTTATTATCAGTTTCTGTTTAATATTTTACTTGCCTAAAATTTTAATTACAATTTTTTGATAAATAAATGTTAAATATTTGAAATGGTACCTGTGATAAAATTCTTTTATTCATTTTCAAATAAATAATAAATTTTTAGTTGGTGAATTAGTATCAATATTGAAAAAAAGGAAAAAAAACATTAAATAACATACTTTTTATTTACTGATTACTCATTTAATTTTTTAACCTAATAACCAGAATGTTTTAAAACTGTTCACGTACTACTTGAACATGTTAAAATATAATTATTTTAAATTATGAATAATAAATAAAAAATTGTGTTTCTCAAAATTTCAAATAAGCGCGTGAACGGCAGCTAATGAAGTGCCTTATGCAACGCCTGCGCATTAGAGCAGAGGACCCTTGTTGAAAGCACTGGATTATATTGACTATGTGCGACTTTATGATTATTCTGTCGTCCGAAATTCCACAGTCGTATCTACAGTTTTTAAAATTTTACGTAGGACGTGAAAACGCCTTTTAAGTTTTGCTGACAAGAATAATCGTAATGTTGAGTAGAAGATGAATGTTTTGGACTAATTAAAAGCTAAATTTTCTATTAGTGTAAAAAATGGTGGCATTTTTTGTCTTTTATATATGAAATTGCACTTACGATAATATCAGTGACTAATGTGTGATATGTCAGAATGCCGTATCTGTTTATCAATTTATTTTGACAAAGTTAATGAATAAAAGCTGTTAATAATGGCGAAGAAACGTTATGCTGCATCTAATTTTTATTTATCTTTTTAATTCTAAGGGATTAAAATTTTTTCTACAAATATACTTACACGTTAGCATTTATTTTGAGGTTAGGAATGTTATGCTTTCACCGCGCTTATATAAATTGGTATCTACTTGTATGCGCAAGTAGATATGACACTAGAAATTATCGCGAACGTTTGACCTTGAAACATACGTACATACTTTCCATAAAATATGCATTTTAAAAACATATAAGCTAATTGTATGTTACACAGGAAAATTTTGCTGGTCATAAGGAACACGTCCATTGCCATAATTCATTTTCGACAAAATGTGTGGATGCGACTTTTGAATTTTGGACGGCAGTATTGTCAATTGCTGTATTCTCAGTCACAAAAAATATATTTTCACCCGTTTGCGATAAGTACAATTATATTTTGAATTAAACTGTAATAAGTTTAATGTTTTTTTTTTTAATCTAGTGTCCTGATTTTCAGACTAATTTAATTCATTCTTCCGTGTTTTAATGATTTTCCAAAAATATTCATCGGACAATTTCGCAAAAAACATTTAAAAAATATCCATCCCTCTAGTTTTTAAAAATTTGACTTTTTTTGCATAATCCTGAAATTCTTAAAAAGTCCTGAAGTTGTTAAAAAATATAATTTCAAAAAAGTCGAAAACATATATAGCATTTTGAAGGTTGTGAAATGAACGCTTTTCTATAGTTACAAGCTCAAGACTTTTTTTTAGTGTAATTTGAGTTTCGTTCTGCGCCTACAGAGTTTTTAAATAATTTTGTAAAATTGGAAAATATTTAAAAATATTTAACTAAAATTAGTTTGTAGCAATGAAAAATAATTTAGAATTTTTCCAAGAATCTCGAAAAATCTTTCTTATTAGCTTGAATCCTTTTATATATATATATTTTTTTTGAGAACTTCTAAAAATCTTTTCAGTCGGCTCTAATTTTTCTCAACATTTTTCACTGAAACTTAAAAATTTTAAGAATAGCCTTAAGTTCTTCAAGATTCTTTTTTCTCTTGATTCTGGTAATCTTGTGAAATATTTTACAATGCTTTTAAATCTGCTTTAAAAATTAATTTTCTAAAATGAAAAATCGTTTGAAATTTCAAAAGGAGGCAATTAAAAATTTTTTTTCAAGGAAATTTTTTTATTCAATATGATCTGCATAAAAAATTTTAAAAATATTTCCATTTTCTGTTTTATTTCAAAAAAAAAACTGCCCGCTGTGTGGACGCATTCCCATCACGCGCTGCGTGCGCGGCTTGCAAGCTTGAGCGCGCCTTGGGGGCGCGACTTGTTTCTCGCACTTCGCGCTCGATAATGTATTGACCTCGCACTGCGCGATCAGTCTTTGTACTTCCTCATACATGTGCGCACAAGTCTTTAAAGGTTAAAGGTCAAATTATCGACAACTGTTACTTGGTTATTGTGAATTCTCGTTTGTTAAACTTTCGGCATTAACGAACACGTTCTCATCACACATCACGTGCTTCGCACTCGATTTTGTTAAAAATGCAAACCTTTCTACATTATGATTATGATTGCTTATTTAGATATTGCAAAATAAAGTTAAAATATTATTTTTCATGATTTTTCATAATTTTTTTTTTTATTTTGCATTGGTATTGAATTAGATGTATTTTCATCGTAATGTTTTTATGATTGGCAAAATTGCGCATCCAAAGAAAAACAAATTTTGTTCTTAAACGTTTTATTGCAGCTTGTATCGTTTTTCTATAAATTTAATTTGTCTATTGTCAATGTTATCTTTTACGATTCAATCCATAAATACACATCCTAGCGTAAAGTGATTTTTAAAGAAAATTATAGATATAAGCTTTTTATGTAAAATTTTGTTCAATAAAATGTTACTGCAACTTGTGTCGATTTTCTTAAATGTAATTTTTTTAAATTTTTTATGTCTTTTTGTATCAAAAGTTTGTAACATATTCTTACATCTTTTTTGGTTCAATAACTTTTGCCTTTTCATTTGCTTTCATCTCTTGCGTCGATTTTCCCAAAATTAAATTTTTTTATGAGTTATGTTACTTTTAATGATTAAAACATAAGCTACTTATCCTATCAAAAAATTATTGATAGGTAATAAATTTGTAGCTGCTTTTTAAATGAAAAAATGTGGTCTATTTATTTTTTCTTAGCTCGTGTCAGTTGTCTAAAAATTAAATTTTTCTATTTTTAATATTGTTTCTGACGAATAAATAAAAACTACGCGTCACATCCAAAACTTATCGAAAACAAATTTGTAGATCTTTTTCTGGTGCACAATTTCTGCTGATTTAATTTTGGTCATATCTTGCATAGTTTGACGGCAAAATGTCATTTTTTCTTACTTTTTGTGCAATAAAAACTAGAATTTCCGATTTTCCAGGGAAATTGAAAAAGCTGTTATGTAAATCTTGTAGGGTGTTCAAAATGCAAAATTTTTCTCAATTAAAAATTTTGTTTATATCTTGCGTTGTTTGGCTTAAAATGTACATTTTTGTTTGTTTTTTGGAATTTTTCAAATACTGTACTTTTGGTAATTTTTTTATCAAAAAAAGTAATTGGAAAAATTGTTCTCCTCTGAGCACGTCTGATATTAGTACATAGAAATTTTAAACCTTAAAAAAAGTGGTTTGAAAAATTTTAAAAGTGTTCTAACTTTCTCAATTTTTAGTTAAAATAGCTAAAACGATACCTTTGAAGAATAGCTTAAAAATGAGCTAAAAAACATGCTTATATATTGATTATTACGAAAGTTATTGAAAATTTAAAAAAAGCTTTAATTGTACACTATTTTTGCAATATCTATTGAAAAAATACACAAATTGGCTTCATCTTAGGCTTATTTCGTGCAGAGCTTTAAGAACATTTAACACTTCAAAATAAAACATTTTTGCTCTGATATAAATTTAATTAATAAAATTTAATCAATCATTAAAAAAGAGATAAACTTAACCTTTTGAACGGTAGTGTAAATGCCGCTCAACTGTAAAATTTCAAACTTTAAACTTTTATAAATTTAACAGTTCAAACATTTCTGATTAAAAAATATAAATCCACGGTTAGAATTGAGAAATATTGGTATGACAAAAAATTTTTTTGAATCACAGAAAAATATTGATTTGCTCTCCGTTGAAAAATTTTCTTCAGCTCAAAGAAATGGTTTTTCTGCTCCAATCAAAATGCCGCTTGGTTTTAAAATAAGTGTCTGCTTTTTGAATATATATTTTCAAATAGATTTTTAAGTTATGTAAAATAACTTAAAAATTAAAACTAAAATGAAATGAAAAATTATTAAAATTAACTAAACGTGTCTATTTGCTCAATAATAAAAATGTTAAAATTAGTACATCTTCCCATCATAGGCGAGAAGTTTTGATTCTAATAATGAGCTCTAATTTTAGTATATTTATCTTTTAGTTGAAAATTTAATTATTGGGATTAAAATATAATTTTTTTTATTCCTATTTTTATAAAAAGTTAAAAAATTTGACTACTTGATTAAAAATTCATTTATGTATTTAATTTGATAATACATTTTTTATATAAATGAATCTTCTTGGCTATAAATTAATGTGTTCTTGTTCCAAATGAATATTTTTGATTAAAAGTTTTTCTACTGTATCCAAAATTCAATAATTTTGTAAAAGTTATCTTTCTTGTTAAAAATCTGTCATTTAGAGATAAAGTAACACTATGTTTGTTGTAAATTCTTCTACTCTATTAACAATGATCTTTTTTTGTTGATTCATTATTTCAGAGAAAAATTACCTCTTTGGTTAAATATTTAAAAATTTTGTTAAAAAGTATCCTTTTAGTTAAAGATATAACTGCTCCGTTAAAAATTTGCCTATTTTGATTAATCTTAAAGTTTTTTGATTCAAAATTAAAATATTATCTAGCTGAAA
>JAUELO010466897.1:0-21806 GCA_032357855.1 Amphibolips quercusostensackenii
GAGGGGAACAAAGTATTGGAAGGGGGCATTTTTTAAATCTAAAGATATTTAAAGAAAATAGCGTAAGATTTTTTTAGAAGAAAAAAACCCCAAAGGTCGACAAAAGTTGAATAAAATTGTTTGATGAATTAAAAAATATTTAGTTCCAGTTTTCAATCATTTTAATTTTCATTCTTCCGAATGCATCCATAGGAAGGTTAATTTATACAACTGAATTATTTTTTATATAGTTTATTACTTCAACACATTTACAGTTGTTCAATTATGCTAAATATCCAAAAGAACTTGCTGAAATTGCTTATTTTTTCGAATTTTCCTCAGAAATGGTTGATTTTCTTCAATAAAACTTTCGTCTTCACCATTGCGCTACTAATAATCTGAAAATGTATTTATCAGTTTTTAATTGAATTTAAAATTAAATTTTGTCAAAGGCTTATTACCGAGGGGTTGACCACTCTGTAATCTGTAGGCTGTAATCTTATAAAAATGAAGAGGGTCACTCGTTCCAAATAATTCGACTCGCTCTAGGAAACATCCTTCCTCGCGTTTGACGTGGGTCAATATGCACGCGGCCAAAATGCAGAGACAGCAAACACTGAGCAGCACTGCTACTGTTTTTACGTTTTTGATTATTAAACAAAGTATAAACAGATAATATAAAAACCGGCAGCGCTTGCTTTTAGATTTGATTATAAATATAATGCATGCAAAAAATTAGACGAAAATATTCTAAAGTGCGGCCTGAAAATTGAGAACCGATTACTTATTCCAATAAAGGGCCTTAACTACCTCTGTTCATTTTCCTTTACTTTAAATTGATTTTTCTTGTGAACTTATTTCTGGTCCTAAGCCTGGCTGCTTCGTTCCACCTCACACATAAGAATATTTCGCGAGTGTACCAGAAATATCAAAGTGGTCGACCCCTCGCTTTCAACTTTAACTACGAATTTTTAGAAACTAGAGGAAAAAATTCAGCGATCAAATTTGGACTTCACCCGCCTAGATGTTTTCATTTAAATTTAAAAACTAAATTTTCTTGTCAAAATCTGATCAATGGGTTCTTCTTTTTTTTTTAAACAATTATGAAGTTAAATTTAAATCTAAGAAGTTAGAAAGAAATTAAAATTTTTTTTTACTTCGCTTATAATTTTTTTAATTTAAGTTTCTTACTTGTTTGTCTCTCCTAAAAAGTCCTCTACTGAGACTCTTCATTTGTAGTTTTCTGGCTTTCGTCGGTATTTAGATTTTTATTCTTCTTGCTGCTGCCGACTTCAAGTAGTTCGCATTGTGCAATGCATGCCTTATTTGCAATAACACCGCTCAATTTTCCTTCTTTTTTAACTGCATCTAAGGCTTTCTTACAGCAAGTTTTAAAATCCTGTTAAAAAAAGAATAATATTTTTGCAATTATTTTTAAATTTGCCGTACAAATTGCAGTGAATGTTCACTTATTCCAAGAGCCGAGAAACGTGCACATTCGGATATTCCAAGTCCGCAGGAGCCCCCACCTCTGCCGCGAGTCATGGGGTGATTTTTTCAAGCAAAGTTTATTGCCTGCACCTGCCTCGAATGGATTGGCGCGCTCTGCGGGCCTCTCTTTAATTGGCCAGCCACTGACGTGCGCAAGAGCGTACAGGGACAGTGGTGGGAGGTGAGGAAGATTTGCCACTTGAAATATCTGAGCGTGAGCGACTTAAAATAAGTAAGCCTCGAAATAAGTGAGAGATCACTGTAACCCAATTATAGATTTTTTTCTTAAAAACCAATTTTCAGTTTCTTTATCTTTTCACTAACATAAGAAATTTTTTTCCGAATCAATTTCGTAAATCAAAATTTTCAAGCAAATAATTTTGATTCATCATGAAATGTATTTCTTAGTTTTTATGAATATTATCGAAAATAAAAGATTTCAATTGTAAATGTTTTTTTTCAAATTGAGAAATATTTATGTTCTTGATATTTGCCTTACCGATACTAAATATGAGATTTCTGGCAAAATTAAAAATAATTACAATTAAAAAAAATAATATTAAATTTAAAAAATTTTAAAAAATTGTGAAAAATAATCTGGGAGATTTAAAAATAATTTTTGTGCTTTTACAGGATTTAAATTTTTTGTTAGAAAACTTAGATTTATTTCAAAAGATATTCCAAAGTTTCACAAAAATTCTGAAATAATTTAATCTTAAAGAGATTTCGAAAAATTTTAAACAGAATGTAGATTTTTGAAAATTTCGAAAAAGAGGTTTTTTTATGAATTTTGAAAAGTTTTAAGTGAATACAATCCTCTTTTCGACATTCCTGGGAAAATTAAAAATGATTTTTTATTTTTGAAAATGCATTTCCAAAGACTATGCACACAGATTTTAATACATTTTAAATAATTTCGTGAAAGAAAAAAAATGTAGAAGATTTTGTCTAATTTTTCAAGATTAGGATTTAAGAAATTTCTTTTAAGTTCAATGAAAATAAAAAAATAAAACGTCCAAAAATTTCTAGAAACACTTGAAATTATTTTTTATTCTGAAAAGATAATAATTAAAAATACTGAAATTTTTCAAAAGACTTTTAAAATTATCGAAAAAAAATCTGGAAGAATTAGAGGCAATTTTTTTTCTATTTTTTAGTATCATTTAAAAATTTTAAGAATAATTTGGATCATTGTGAAAAATATTCCAAAATTTGTTAAAAATTTCAAAAATATTTTAAAATTTAGAAAGATGTTAAAACATTCTTTTTAGACATCTCGTAGATTTTTAAAGATCACGAAATACAGTCCTGAAGCTTTTTTAAGATTTTCAAAAGTTTCGAGAGAACAAAAATTTTTTCTTAAGATTCATGTAAGAATTTTAAATGATTTTAATATTCTAAAAAATAAATTTCAAGAGAAAGTTTAGAAAGATTTAAAAATATTTTAAAAAATTTCCAAAATTTTCCAAGAAAAATCCAACGTTTTTTGAAGGCGATTTCCTTATTTATACAAAATTTAAAAAAATTAGGTAAAATTCGAATCATTAAAAAAAATATTTAGAAGGTTTATAAATGTTGCACATATTCAAAATAATCAAAAGTCATTAAATTTTTCAAAAATTATTTTTTTATTTTGGAAAATAAATTTTAAGAGACAGTTGATATAAATTTTTAAATATTTTAAAATATTTTCAATATTGTCAGAGAAATCTCGAATATTAAAAAAAAATTGTAACAAAATCTAGAATTTTGAAGATTTTAAAGAAAAAAACTTTATAAAAAAATTAATATGCATTCAGAGATTGAAAAAATTTTTTTTTTAATTCTTGGGAAATTTCGGGACAACTGAAAAATCATGAAAAATCAAATTCCCGACACTGTAAAATGCCCGAATGATTAAATATCTAAATAATAAAATTTACAAACAGGAAAATTACAGTAAATTAAAATTAACGAATTATGAAATTCCTAAATTAGAAATTTCTCGAATAGTAAAATTCCTGACAAAAATTTGCTAAATTATAAAATATGCGAATTAAAAAATTCCCAAATTTAAGATAATAATTTTTTAATAAATTTTATTCATTTAGTAAAAACACAATAATTAAAGATTTTTCATTTTAAGAAATATGTTTAATATTTGAAGTTTCTAGAATTACTGTTTGAATTTGACACAAATATATTGGAAAAAATATATTTGCGAATAAAATTTTGGTAAATTATTGTTATATAAATTCAAACAATAATAAAAAAAAACTTTAAACATTCAAAATATGTTTAATTTATGAAAATATTTCATAATTCTATTTTTTTCAACGAATGATATTTAAAAGAAAAATTTTAATTGTTCAATTTCTCGAATTTTCTAGTTCGTATATTCTATTTTCGGTGGCAATTTTGTTATTCATACAAAATAAAAAAAAAATAGAAAGATAGGAATCATTTACAAAAAGTCTTTAGATGGTTTAGAACTTTTGAAAGTATTCAAAAATAATTAAAAATCTTAAACGATAAAGAAAATTTGAAACTAAATGTAGATTTTTAAATATTTTAATAAAAAAAGCCATTTAAGAACTCTGAAATGTTTTCAGAAAATAAAAAAATTTTCTTAAGATTCCTAGCAAAATTCCCAATGATCTTTTTACTAAAAAAAAATAATTTTTGATAAAAAGTTCAAATAGATTGTAAAACATTAAAAAAGATTTTCAATATTTTCGAAAAAATCCTAAATATTTAACCGCAGTTTTGTTGTATATAAAATGTTTTTTTTTTAATTTTGGAAAATTTCGAATCATTAAAAAAAATATCCAGATGGTTTAGAAATCCTACTAATTTTTTTTGTAATGAATAAAAATCTTAAAAATTTAAAAAAAATTAAAGAAAATGTAGGCTTTTAAATATTCTAAATAGAGAAAGCTTTCTCAGATTTTAAAAATGTTTTTAGAGTTAAAAAAAATTGTCTTAAAATTCCTGGTAAATTTCAAATTATTTTACTATTTTGTAAAAAAATTTTAAGAGAAAGCTTAAATAGATTTTAAAACATTTTAAAACATTTTTAATGCTGTCAAGAAAATAAAATATTAAACAAAAATTGTAACGAAATCTAGATATTTAAAGATTTTAAAGAAAAAAACTTTAAAAAATTTTAATATATGTAATCAGAGATTAAAAAAGTTGTCTTAAAATTCCTGGGAAATTTTAGGACGACTGAAAAATTTAAAAAAATATAAGTTCCGAAACTGTGAAATACCCGAATAATAAAATTTCAAAACAGGAAAATTTCCGAAAATTAATAATCCCGTATTATAATATTTCTGAATTGGAAAATTTCACAAATAATAAAATTCTAGACAGAAAATTGTGAAATTATAAAATATCCGAACTAGAAAATTCTCGAATCTAAGCAATCAATTTTTCTTATAACTTCCATCCATTTATTAAAAATAAAATAATCAAAGATTTTTCTAAAAAATATTTTTAATGTTCAAAGTTTCTAGAGTTACTGTATAAATTCGAAATAGAAATAATTTTGAAAAATCTATTTCCGGATAAAATTTTAGAAAATTATTGTTATTTCAAATTTGAACAATAATTTTAAAAACTTCAACATTTAAAATATTTTTAATTCATAAAAACATTTGACAATTGTATTTTTTCAAAATAAATGATATTTACAATTCAAATTTTAATTATTTCTATTCTGGAATCTTCTAGTTTGGATATTTTATTTTCGGTGGAAATTTTGTTATTATTACATAATTAAAAAAATTAGGAAAAATTCGAATCATGTATGGTAAAACAAATTTTCAGATGATTCAGAATGTTTAAAAATGTTTAAAAATAATTAAAAATCTTAAAAGATTAAAAAAAAACTTAAAAATAAATGTAGATTCTTACAGATTTTAAATAAAAAAATATTTGTAGAGAATAAAAAAATTTTCGCAAAATTCCTGGAAAAGTTTCAAATGATTTTTTCATTAAAAAAAATAATTTCGAATAGAAGGTTCAAATAGATTGTAAAATATTTAAAAATATTTCCAATATTTTCAAAAAAAGCCTAAATATTCAAACGCAATTTTGTTATTAATAAAAATGTGTTTCAACATGTAGACAAAATTCAAATCATTTACAAAAATTTTTGAAATGGATTTAAAGTTTAAAAAAAATAAAAAAAATAACACAAAGTTGCAAGCAAATAAAAAAACTTTGCAACTATATGTAGATTTTCAGAAATTTTGAATAAAAGAAGCGTTTTACGAATTTTAAATAAGTTTTAAAGAAAAAAAAATGTTTAAAAATTCTTGGCATAATTTCAAACATTTTTATCACTAAAAAAAATAAATAAATTTCAAGAGCGAGCTAAAAAAGATTTAAAAACATTTCAAAAGATTTCCGAAACTTTGAAAAAAATTCCAAATTTTCTCAGGCAATGTTTTTATTCATGCAAAATTCAAAGAATTTAAAAATAAAAAAAAAAATTTCTTAAATTTTTTCCCCTACAAAGCATTTCAAATAAATGTCTAAAATTTTGAAAAAGGGTGTAGAAAACTTGAAAAACAAAATTTTTCAATTTTATAGGATTATAAAATCTTATAAAAAATTTGAATGAGCTTGAGAGATACTTAAAAGTTTTAAAACAATTCGAAAATAATTTAAGATTCGTAAATGTTTCAAATTTTTGTATTAATCATGCAGATTTAAAAAAAAAAGTTTTAAAATAAATAAAAAAATTTTCAATATGGTTCACGGAAAATTGCAAATGATTTCCTATTTATAAGAATTAATTTAAAGAGAAAACTAAAAAAAATTTTAAGAGATTTAGAATGATTTCCTCAAATTTCGGTAAAGGTGTTTAGAAAAATTTTAATCAAAATTTCTATATTTTGCAAGATTAAAAAATTCAAGCGGGATTTTTAGAAAAACTGCAAAAGTTCGAAAATAAGTTAAATCTGGAAAAGATTTCAAAAAATTTAGGAACTTCAGAAGTTTTGAAGAAATTAAAAATATTTTAAAATTTTAAAGTTTTTTTGAAAATTTATAAAATATTTTTAAATTTCTTCTAAACTTCTAAAATTCCTCAATGTGTTTCAGAATCTCACAAAAATTTTGTAAGTTGTAAAATAAACAGAAGAAGAATTATTGTGGTTTTAAAGTAGATTATAAATAATATTTTTTACGTACCTTCACATTCTTGTCTTCAAGGGCTTTTTCATAACAGGCTGTGCATTCTTCATATTTATCATTATAAATGTTCATAATTGCTTCAATAGATTCATTTAAACAAATGTCTGCACAATAAGTCTTTGAGAATTTTCTCTGCTCATATTCAACTTTATCCTATTAAGAAAAAAGAAAATGATTATAAAAAAAGTTTGATTGTTTAAATTAAACAAGTATTTGAAATTAAAATTTAATTTTAAATTAAAAATTAATAAAAAATTTCTGTTTAAATTGGATTTAGAATTAAATTAAATTAATTATACAAAATCATTTTTGTCGACTGACTTGAGCAGAAGAGGCAGCGACCTGCATTTTGTCATCAAAGCCGTTTTTTAATTCTTCCAAATCTAGATTGAACTTATCACTCTTAGCATCTGGGTTATTTGGATAATTCACGTCTACATCAGATGCAAAGATTGCCTGTAAAGATAAAAAAATAATCAAAAAAAGATGACTAGGATACTATTTTCAATTTTAGATTATTGTTCCTTTGTTAATAATTTAATGTTTATATTTTATTTACGCAAATTTTTAACAAAAAAAAAATAACTTTCAAACAATATTCTTTAAATCTAAAATAAATATTTAAACTTTGAATCAAAAAGTTAAATTTCTAATCAATAAGATTTATTTCTTTACGGAAAAAAACGATTTTTAAACAAAATATATTAATTTTTAACAAAGTAGTTGAATTTTTAATTAACAGAGGTCAATTTTTATCCAAGTAGTTGAATTTTGAAATAAAAGGGATCAATTACACACCAAAAATTGAATAATTCCAGTTTTGGTTCAAAATTTTATTTTTAACAAAAAAAGAACAAATTTTTTAAAAAATAGTTAACTTTTTAACCAAAAGGATGATATTTTAACTTGAATATAAATTTTAAATGAAAACGTTGAATTTGTAGTTAAAAAATACATCTTCAACATAAAAACAACGATTTTTAACAAAATTTCCAGCTGAAATTATGAATTTCAAACTAAAAAATAACTTTTCAACAAAAATGTTAAATTTTCTATAGGAAAATTGATTTTTCATACAAAGAAAATAAATCCTCAACAAGCAGGCACATTTTCAAGAAAATATTTGAATCCTAAACCAAAAAGACGAATTTTTATCAAAACAGTTTTCTCAACTAAAGAAAACACTTTTTAACAAAAATGTGTCATTTTTACCAAAAAAATTGAGCTTCAAAAAAATTGTTAAATTTTTAAGAAAACATGCATTTTTAAGAAAGAGGATTAATTGTATACAGAAAAAGACGAATTTTCAAAAGAATACATCAGTTTTTTGAAATAATTGACTTTTTAGCTAAAAAAAATCATTTTTAACAGGAAATAGAATAGTTACATTTTACAGTACAAGAATTAATTTTTACCAAAAAAAATTAAGAAAAAGTTTAATTTTTAGTTAGCAAATATATTTTTAGCAACAAAAAAATGACGATTTTTAACAAAATATTAAAATTTGCAATCAGAGGAATGAATTGTGAACTAAAATGATAAATCTTAAACCAAAAAAATGACTTTATGACTAAAATTTTAAATTTTCATTGAAGAAATTGATTTTTTAACCAAAGAAGATAAATTCTCAAAAAATAGACAAATTTTCAACTAAATATTTGAATCCATATTCGAAAAGACAAATTTGTAATAAAAATATAAATTTCTAACGAAGAGAATTATTTTATACCGAAAAAGACAAGTTTTAAACAGAATAGATAAATTTTTTTCCAATTAATTGACTTTTAAACTTATAAGAATTACTTAGAGAAATGGAATAATCACATTCTGAAGCACAAAAATTAATTTTATACATGAAAAAATAATTTTAAAAAGTTAAATTTTTAGCTGAAAATACACTTGTAACAAAAAAAAAAACGATCTTTAACAAAATAGTTAAATGTAAAATCAAAGGGATGAATTTTTAACTTAAATTAAAAATCTCAAGCCAAAAAAATTAATTTTTGACTAAAATGAGGAATTCTCTACAAAAAAATTGCTTTTTAATTAACAAAGATTAATTCTCAAAAACTAAACAAGTTTTCAATAAAAAATTTAAATTCTCAACTCAAAAGATGAATTTTCAACAGAAGAGTTTTGTTTACAAAAAAAAAAAAATACTTTTCAACAAAAATGTTCCATTTTCATTAAAACATATTAAGCTTAAACCAAATTGTTGAATTTTCATCAGAAGAGTTTTTTTAACCAAAAATAAAACTTTTAAACAAAAATGTGTAACTTTCATGAAAATAGATTAAGCTCTAACCAAAATGTTAAATTTACAACAAAAAAATGAATTTTTCATAAGAAGAAATAATTTTATTGAATTTTCTTTTGAACTTAACTTTTTCAAATTTTCATCTGAACTTTGCAACTGAAAAAGAGAAATATTAAAATAACATAAGTATAAAATCAAAAAGAGAAATCCCAACAAAAAATGAAATAGTTACATATTAAGGTACAAAAATTTATTTTTTAAAGTAAAAAAAAATTGAAAGTATATAATAGTTGGATTTTCCGCCAAAGAGGTGAACCAAAAAACAATTTTTTAACAAGAAAAAACTAAAAAAGATTAATTTTCTACAAAAAGTCGACTAGTTACATTTTTCAGAATAAAAATTAATTTTTTTACTAGCAAAAAAATATTCAAACTTTTACCCAAAAAGATGAATTCTAAACTAAATTAAAGTGTCTCTTACAAAAAGAAATCAATTTCCACAATGTAGTTTAACTTGCAACAAAGTAATTACAATTAAAAAAATGTATTTAACCAAGACGAAGAATTTTTTATTAAAAGACAGAATTTTTGAACAAAAAACATTAATTTTTTACAAACAAAATCAATTTTTAACCAAATAGATGAATTTCTAAACAAAATAATTACTTTTCAAAAGTTTTTGAATTGGTAAGAAAAATTTTCAACAAAATAGTTGAATCCTGAACCAAATAAGATTAATTTTCAATTAAAAAAGATGAAATTGGAACCAAATATTAAAATTCACAACTAAAAAAAAAACAATTTTTCAAACCAAAAATTGAATCATTACATTTAAAATTTGAAAAATAGTTTTTTACAACAAAAAAACGATTTTTCGAAAAAATCGTTGAATTTTCGAAAGAAAACAGATAACATTACAACTAAAATGATACATCTTTAACGGAAAAATAAATTTTCAACAAAGTTGTTCAACTCTCAACCAAGTAGTTAAATCTTTAGCAGCAAAAAAATCAATTTTCAACCAAGAATATTAATTTTTGACAAAAAAGACAAATTTTCACCAAAATGTATTAATTTTTAACTAAGAAGTTGAATTTTTATTTGTAGAAAAATAAATTTTAATACAAATTTTAATAGCTAATTGTTCAAGTGAAGAAAATAGTTAAAAAAAAAACGATTTTCTCATAAAAAAGATAAATTTTCAATCAAGATAATTATTCTCCTATTAAGAAATACTAAAGAGAATTTTCAAGAAATTGGTTTAATTTTTCACCAAAATAATTTAATTATCAACCTACAGTGATAGGTTTTAATTAGGAGACTAATTTTCTACTAAAAAAAAAAAAAATTCAACAAAATACATGAATTTTCACTAAAAAGTCTAATTTTCAACAAAAATTATAAATTTTCGTCTTAAATTATAAATCATTAATTGTAATGGTTAAAACTTTTGCTAAAAAAATTCATTACAAAAAAAACATTCAAAAGTAATTATTATTCAAACTCATAGTTAAATTTTAAATTAAAATGGATTAATTTTTCACTAAAAATTAAATAGTTGAATTTTCAGTTCAAAAATGAATTTAAAGCCGAAAAAGATCAAATTTTCAAAAAAAAGTCAAAAATTCAATTAGAATCGTTAAAATTTTAGTTAAAAAATACATTTTCAAACAGAAAAAAAGATTTTTTTACAAAATAATAAAAATTTTAGACAACGAGATGAATTTAAAACTAGAGTGATGAATGTTGAACAAAAAATAACTTTCTAACAAAATTGTAGAATTTAAAAAAAAAAAATTAATTTTTTTACCAAAAAAGAGGAATTGTACGAATAAATTTTAAAAACTCATTGTTTTTTTTTGACGAAAACTTATCTTTCTTACTTTAAAACTCAAGTATTTAGTTGAAATTTCATGTATGTATTTTACTGAGAAATCTACTTTTTCGGTGGAAAATTAATCCTCTTTAATAGTGATTTATATCTTTGGTTTAAAATTTAACTATTTAGTTGAAAATACTTTTAAAACGTGGAGGCTGTGCATGATCAAAGTACAAAATCATTTTCACAGGAAATATGTGACGTGGAACAAAGAAACCAGCCTTAGGACCAAAAAATCGATTTTTGGTTTTTATTGATTCTAAATTATTAAAACTTTCCCTATCGAATAAAAATCTCCAAAAAAATATATAAAATAAAAAAACAGTATGTGGAAAATAAAAAGGGAGAAGGGAAAAAGGGAATGGGACCAGGGTAATGAGAAAAGGAAAATAAGAGAAAGGTGAAAAGGAAAAGGGGAGAAGAGGACAAGAGACGAAAAAAAGGGGGAAAGGGAAAGGAAAGAAGAGAAAAAGAAAAGAAAGAAAAGGGGAAAGGAATCAGGGAGAAGGAGAAAGGAAAAGGGTAGAGGAAAAGTGGAAAAGAACAGGGAAAAGGTGAAAGAAAAAAGAAAACAGGAAAAGAAGAAAGGAGAAATTGGAAAGGGAAAAATGGAAAGAGGTAATTTAAAGGGCGCGTACAGGAGGGGAAAAGGGGAAAAGAGAAAGGAGAGAGTGAAAATAGAAAAACTGTAAAAGGAAAATGTAGAAAGAGGAATAGGGGAAAGCAAAAAGGAGAAAAAAATAGGAAAAGCGGAAAGACGAAGAAAAGGGAAAAAAGGGAAAGTGAAAGGGCAAAGGAGATAGAGGAAAAGGAAGAAGAAATTAAGAGGACACGAAAAGGAAGAAAAGAGGAAAGGAATCAGGGAAAAGGGTAAAGGAAAAGAGAAGAAGGGAAAAGAAAAAAAAAGTCGGAAAGTGGAAAGGGTGAATTGAAAAAGGGAAAATGGAAAAATAAAATTGGAAAGAGAAAATTTGAAAGGGCAAATAGGGAAGAGATAATAAAAAAGGGGAAAGTGAAGGGTGAAAATAGCAAAAGGTGAAAATAGGGAAAGGGAGAAAGGAAGAGGTAGAACGATGAAAAGGAGAAAATAGAAAGGGAAAAGCGGAAAGGGAAAAGCGAAAAGGGAAAAGCGGAAAGGGAAAAGAGGAAATGGAAAAGAGGAAAGGGAAAAGAGGAAAGGGAAAAGAGGAATAAGAAAGAGGAAATGGAAAAATGTATAAGGAAGGGGAACAGGGAAAAAGAGAAAAGTAAAAAAGGGGAAAGGAGATAGAAAGAAGAGGACAGCAGAACGAGAAAGGGAAAAAGAAAAATAGGAAAGAAAAAATTAGAAATGAAAATAGGGAAGGGAAAGTGGAAAATCCAGAAAGGGGAACTAGGAAAAGGGGGAAAGATAAAAAGGGAAAAAAGTAAAGGAGAACTAGAAAAGGTAAAAGCGGAAAAGTTAGAGGAAAAGAAGGAAAGCTTAAGGGTAAAAGGGAAAGGAAAAAGTAATGGGTGGAAACAGGAAAGGCTAAAAGTAAAAGAGTAGAAAGAGAAAAAAAATGGAAGCGTAAAGGAAAAATAAGAAAGGCAAAAGCGGAAAGAAGAAGAAAAGGGGAAAAACGGAAAGGTGAAAGAAAAAAGGTGACAGGGGAAAAGAGGAAAGGGGAAAAGAAGACAAGAGAAAAAAGAAGAGGGAAATAGGAAAGGGGAAATTCGAAAAAGAAGAAAAAGGGGAAAGAAGAAAAAGGGGAAAGAGAAAAAGAAGGGAAGGAAGAGGAGAAACAGCAAAGGAAAAAGCGGAAAAGTGGAAGAAGAAAGAGAAAGTGAAAGGGGAAAAGGGTAAGAGGAAAGCGATGTGTAAAAATAGGGAGAGAGTGAAAAAAGGAAGAAAGAGGAAGAGGGGAAAGCAAAAAAAGCAATAAAAAAGGGAAAAGCGAAAAGAGGGAGAAAATGGAAAAAAGGGAAAGGTGAAAGCGAGAAGGGGACATAGGCAAAGAAAAAAGGAAAGAAGAGGACAAGGGAAAAAAAGAGAAAAGAGATCATGAAAAAGAGGAAGGAAAAAGGAGAAAAGAAAAGTGGAATGGAAAAGGAGAAAGAAAAAAGGAAGAAAGAAATAAGGAAAGAGAAATAAGGAACGAGAAAATCGAAAAGAGTAAATTTGAAAGGTCAAATAGGGAAGGAAATATAGGGAAAGGAAAAGAGAAGGGTGAAAATAAGAAAAGGTGAAAATATGGAAAGGGTAAAAGGAACAGGTAGAGAAAAAAAGGTAAAAAAAGAGAAAAGGGGGAGAGCGAAAAGTGTAAAAATGAGAAACGAAGAAGCGGAAAGGGGAATAAAAGGGAAAAAGGGAAAGGTGAAAAGGAAAAGGAAAAAGGAGATAAGAGGACGAGAGAAAAAAGAAAAAAGAGTTAAGGGAAAAGAGGAAAGGAAAAGTGGAAAGGAAAAGGGGAAAATGTCAAAAGAAGAAATGAAGAAAGGGATGAGGAAAGGGTGAATTGGAAAGAGGAAAATAAAAAGAGAAAATTGAAAAGAGGAAATTTAAAAGGGCAAATAAGGAACAAAAAATGGGAAAGGGGAAAGTGAAAATAGGAAAAGGGTGAAAAAAAGGTAGGAAGAGGAAAAAAAGGAAGCGAAAAGAAGAAATAAGAAAGAGAAAAGTGGAAAGGAAAAGAGGAAAGTAGAAAGAGGAATAAAAAAAGGGAAAAAGGCAAAGTGTGAGGGAAAGGAGGACAGAGGAAAAGTGAAAAAGTGAAAAAGGGAAAAGAAGATAGGCAAAATGCGACAGAAGAAAGGAAAAAGGAGAAAAGGAGAATGGAAAAGGGAAAGAGGAAAGAAGAAATTGAAAATGAAGAATATGGAAGAAGAAATAGGAGAAAGGGAAAGAAAAAATCAGGAAAGGGGAAACAGGAATAGTGAACGGAAAAATAGCAAAGGGAAAAGTGGAAGGTGGGAAGGAGGAAAGCGAAACGGGAAAAGGTTTAGAGGAAAGAGCGAAGGGGAGAATGTGAATACGGGAAAAAGTTAAGGAGAAAGGAAAAAGGGCAAAGGGGAGAGGACTGTTGAGGTCGTTTATCAAGAATTTATCAAGAAAAAAAATTGTAGTATTGTCGTACCTTAAACCAATATAGTTATTTGTCATTTTCTCTTTGATTCTTATAGATCATATATTCCTTTTAAAATTCATAAGGAAATTTTAAAAAATTTTAAGATTGACAAAATGTTAAATTGATTGTATTTTCTGAATACTGTGTACTAATTAATAATTATAAACACCTATTTCTGAACAAAGTCGGGGTTTTTAATTGCTATTATTTATTTCAAAATTAATTTGAAAATGTTCAGAAATAGGTGCAAAAATTTATTGAAAAATATAAAAATAGAACATTTCTCTAGTTCTTGTCCGTCAAAAAATGCGCTTAAGCCATTAGAAATTGTTTATTTAATGAATAGACGATTATAATAAAAAAAATCACTCTACACAATCACAATTTACCCTGAATCAACAATAAAATAATATTAATGAGCTATATTAAAAAATAATTAATTGATTAAAAAAAATTTTAAGTAATTTGAAAAAAGTGAGATTCAGGAGAGGTAATTTCGGACATGTGGGTTAAATTCAGACATTCCTAAAATTGTAGTTTAAATTACTCAAGGTGGGTGCTTTAAACAGAAATTAAAAATCTGTTCAGGCCTAAATTTATTCCAGATTCTTGAAACAGTTTTAAGTTATTTATCCTAATCATTGAAAAAATTTAAAACTGTCATAATTTACCCCCCATGTCCAAAATTGCCCCATCTGATGGTAGAATTATTCAGCTTTTTCCGGTAAAAAGTTAGATTTAAACAAACCCTTGATTCGCGAATTTTGACGAAAATAAAATTGTTTAAGTAAACGAAATTTTTCAAAACAAATTAACCATTTAATGTAATAATAAATTATTTCTAACAATTTGTGAGTTACTTACTTCGAAGGCATTAAAGGCCAATAAGCAAAAAATCGCAGACTTCATGATCAAACAAAATTGTACTTTCAAGCCGAGTACTGGGCAAAGATAGACCGCAAGTATTTAAAATTCATTTAAAAAACTTGTCCTTTTATAATTCAAAATTATCACGTGGAATGTTTATTTAGTTGACGCAAGAGCAATTTAAAGAGGAGTGTTTGGGAAAAATTACGAAATTATCACTATCTAAAGCCACGGCCAAGGTGACGTTGCATCAATAAAAATCTGTTTTTCTGGCATCTTTTTTTAAACTGTCATAATTTCTTATGGAATATTGTACTACGTCAAAAATCATAAAATCCTTCGATTAGAATCTCTGCTTTTTATATTCTAGTATCAATGTTTAATGTTGAAAAAAACAGATAATTTCGACAAATAATGACGTGGTTCACATAATTACGACGCCAAAAAAGTCAGTTAAAATATATTGTAGCGCTCAATTTAATTAAAATATTCAGCATAATTATAAGATAAAGATTTATCTTAGAGAAACTTTTAAAAAATTTTTGTGTGTGTAATTAACATTTATTTGCGCCATAATTTTAACCAAATTTACAATTATTTGTAAAGATTTTTGCGAAAGAGCGAACTATAAACATCACCAAAAGATTAAACTTTTATCAAAAAAAGATAAGCTTTCAAGTAAAATATAGAAGAATTAAATTTTCAGTTAAAAAAATTAATTTTAAACCAAAAAAGAAACGTATTTTCAACAAAATTGCACACAAATTTTAAACCAAATTGAATTTTCACAAAAAGATCAATTTTTAATGGAATAGCAAAAGGATAAATTTTCAACCAAAAATGTAATACTGTTAATTTTTTATTGATTTTCAGAAGAAAAAATAAGTTTCAACAATATAGTTAATTTTCAACTAAAATATTAAATCTTCAACCGGAAAGATGATTTTACAACAAAAAATTCAACTCTCAACTAAGTAGTTGAAATGTTTGCCAAAAAGGTATGTTTTGAACAATGGAGATTGATATTTTACCAAAAATGGAATAGTTGAAGTTTAAGTAGAAAAAAATTTATTTACAACAAATTTTAAACTGAATCGTTAAATTTTTAACCAAAAGGATGCATTTTTAACTGAAAAATAGAAAAATTTCAAACAAAAAATGTTATAGAAGACGTTTTTAATAAAGAGAACTACATTTTAACCAAAAAAGTTTGATTTTGTAACAACGATAAATTGACAACTAAAAAAAAAATAATTTTTAAGAAAAGAGTTCAAGTCTGAACTAAGTAGTTGCTTTTTTTTAACATAAAGATTAATTTTTAGGAATGAAGATTAATTTTTTACCAAAAAGATAGAAGTTGAATTTCGAATTAACAAAATTTATGTAAACCAAAATGAAGAAAATATTTAAAAAGAAATAGTTAAATTTTTAGACAAAAAAATTTAATCTTTAATAAAGGATTTGAATTTTCAAATAAGTAGATTAGCTGTCAATCGTACAGTTGAATTTTTAACTGAAAAATGTAAATTTTTACCAAAAATGTAAATTTTCACCATAAATTCTAATTTTACCAAAAATGGTTATTTTTACAAAAAATGTGAATTTTAAACCAAAAATATAATAGCGCATATTTAGACTAAAAGAAATTAGCTTTTTTTTTTTAAAAAAGGTTGATTTTTACACGATGAAATGCAATTCTTACTGAAAAAATTACATTTTTAAACTAAAAAGGCGTAATTTATCAAAGTGGTTCAATTCTCACCCTGTAAATATAAATTTACAATTAAAAATTCAAGTTTTGACTTAGTAATTAAATTTTTAAACCAAAAAGATAAATTAAAAACAAAAGTTGAATTTACAACCAAAAAAATGACTTTTTAATGTAACAATTGAATTTTCAACCTAATAAAACAATTTATAAACAATATAGATGAATATGCAACTATAAATAAAATCGCAGACTTTTAAACCCAAAAGAGTGAACCTTAAATAAAAAATAGTTGGGATTTCATGGATGAATCGAATTTCTTTTCAATAAAAATGATAAAGCGTTAACTGAAAGCGTTCCTTTTTTAGTTTGAAAATTCAATTTCTAACAAATAACAGAATTTAATTTCAATCATTTTAATTTGAAAAAAAATGAAATTTTTTTCTTTTCGAAAGTGTTGTTTTACAATTGTGCATATAAAACTGTAATTTTTAATTGGAATAATGAAAGTTTTAAAGAAGACAAGAATTATTATCAGATATCTATTATATCATGCGGGACTAAGTAAGATTCAAATTAAACCACTATTGTTTTCATAGCTACATAGTTTTTGTTTCATTTGCGAAGAAGGCCTTTTAGATCAAGACATTTAAATTTATAAAAAATAGCATGATACAATTAAATGTTTGAAGAAAAAATTGTTAATTTAAAACGATTTGAATTTTTTTTACTCTTTCCAAGTGCTATTCATTTTAAGATAAGTCAGAAAAGATCTTCAAACAGTTGTAAGACTATATAAAAATAATTTCTAGTTGACTAGAATAATGAAAAAATTTCTATTGTGTTATAAACAAATAAATAAAGAAGTCATTTTTTGGATTATCAATGTTTAGCTAATTGAGATTAATAGATTTTGTATTAAACACGACAGAAATAAATGTTTGATTATTATTAGTTAGGCAAAGATGCTTTTTGGTAATTGCTTGTACAATTTTTATAAACAAATTCACAATTTAGCGACTTTTAATAAATGGGCTTAGTTTTTGTTTACGAAATTAGTTGATTACGTCTAGGGATGTCTTTTCAATGACTCTTTGCTATGATACTTTGCAAATTGACAACAATAACTCATTATTTACACAATTGTCATAAACAAATGAATTTTATATCCATTGTTTGCCGATTGACAACTTTGAATGTTTTTGAATCCAAAGAACTCACGTAGTATTTAAAAGCAGTGCTTTCGCTTCTGGAAGCAGTGATCTCGTAATTTGGGGAAATTAATATCTCAAGCTTCCTAAATAAAGATCAACAGAACGCAACAAAAAGTGCAACAAGTTGTCGTGCATCCTAATTGGAAATGATTTTCTTGTTCTATTTTCTCGACCTTTTTTCAGGTCTTTATTTTGCGCTTCCTGAGCCTCATCAGATAATTAACCAATTGGTATGACAAAAGAATCAATGATATTTCCTCCATGAAGCAGAATCTCTTGCAATGATGGCGTCATAAAAAAACAATCATATTCTTTGACAAACAGATCTGCGGTCTCAGTAGCAATTTTATAAAAGCATTTTCGTGAATCGCTTTTCCGCTATCCAAGACTTGCAATATATTGCAAAAGTTTTTTAGTAACTGATTGCTTGAGCCAGTTATTTAGATATTGTGTCTTATTTCTAAAAGCATTTTCTGGCCGTGTTTTCCTTGTTCGTAGTACCACTTCCCTGTTTTACAACATCTACAATACAGCCTAGCCGAGTGTGAATTTCATTTTGGATGTACGAGGGCTGTTTGATAAGTCAGTGACTTTCTAGATAAAAAGTTTTTATTTTGCAAATAAGGGTTTTATTACTCTACATTATCTCCTTTTAGCTCGATTCATTTAGTTTAGCCTGTTTCTAATTTTTTTATTTCTTCCAAGCAATAGGTTTTCTCAAGGCCCTCAAAATAGGCGTTTGTTTCGGTGTTGACATCTTCGTTCGACCCAAATCTCTTACCGCTTAGCCATTTCTTCAAATTTGGAAGCAGAAAAAAGTCGGAGGAGGCAAAATCTAAAAAATATGCTAGATGAGGTAGCAGTTTATAGTCCAATTGATATATTTTTGCCATCGCAACTACACACGTGTGCACCCGGATGTGCATTGTCCGGATGGAAGAGCACATTTTCTTTGAACAATGCGGACCTTTTTTCTCTAAATCAATATCGAATCTGTCCAAAAGCTCTGAATGATATTAGCAGTTGATCGTTCCACCCTCCTAAAGGTAATCGATCTAAATGATACCGTGTGCATCCCAAAAAACTGTGGCCATGACCTTGGAGGCCGACAGACCCACTTTGGCTTTCTTTGGTGCTCGTTCACCCGAAGAAACCCATTGATTCGATTGTTCCTTGGTTTCTGGTGTGTTGTGATGGATCCTTATTTTGTCCACGGTTACAAAACGGCGCTAATACTTGTTCGGATTGCAGTTGAACATCGACAAACACTTTTTTGAAGTAGTCACACGGTTGCGCTTATGGTCAAGTGTGAGCAATCGCGGCACTCATCTCGCGGATAGTTTTCTCACGTCCAAATATTCATGTAGAATATAATGTATTCACTCAGTTAAGATGCCTACAGCCTCAGCCACCTCACGCACTTTCATTCTTCTATCGTCCAATATCATTCCATGGATTTTATCGACGATTTCTGGCGTAATGACCTCTTTTGAGCCACCTGAACGTTCAGCGTCGCTTGTGCTGGTACGACCACAACGGATCTCAGTAAACCACTTCTCAATCATTGAAATTGATGGTGCAGAGTTTCCATAGTACTTATTAAGCATTTCATTCGTTTCAGTGATGGTTTTTTACGCAAAAAATAATGCTTAATTAGCATACGAAATTCACTTTTTTCCATTTTCGTTAAAATTTACGTGATTCTGTGCTTTCAATGGCTGTAAAGCACAAATTAAATGACCTAGCTTGTTAAAAATTGAACAGTAGTCTATTAATAGATGACATTGACGGGATCAGTGTTGCATTTAAACTTGCTGCGCAGCAAATTCAAAAAGTCACTGACTTATCAAACAGCCCTCGTATAATGAATTTGATAAAAACTTGCTATTTTGCATTTTTAGGTCATTTTCCGGGCACAATAAAACTGGATTGGGGATGTGAAAATTAGAAGTTATTGGGTGCAAATGATTTCTTAAATACTCCTTAAGAAATAAATATACTTTAATTCACAAATTTTTTACAAAAAGTACTTATTTTTTCCATTTTTTTAAAAATCGACCTTTTTCCATTTAAAACCGCATGTTTATTTTAAAAGCCCGAGGGCGCAGGTTAACAGAAAAAAAAATTACAGAATTTATTTTGCCGGAAAACAAGCAAATTGAAGGGGGTGGGGTCATCACCAGAAATCGAAAGTCAAATTTTCATAGGTATGAATTTGGACCACCCTAATGTAAAAATTACTGTTTTTAATTTTTTACACTAAGATCCCCTAAATTAAAAAACTGAGATAGTATTTGAGTTTAATCACACAAAAAAAATCAAAAGAATATTTGAAATTTTTTTTGATTTTTGAATTTCCCGCCAACATTTTTTCGAAAAAATAATTTACGTTGAGAATGACTGAAAGAAGTTTTGTGATTTTTTTCATACTTTTTATAATGATAGAAATAAATAAAAAAATAAAAACAAAAATGCCCCCCCCTCAACTCATCCAATATGGCGGCTAACGGTCAACTACCGAAAAAGACAGCCACAACGCGTTCTAGTCGTTGCAGAAATACCAGAACGCGTTGAGGCTGTTTTGAAAACGGCCAAAGATCGAAATAAACGACCAGAATGCGTTTTAATCGTTTCCTAAAGGAGCAGAACGCGTCCTGGTATTCTTAAAAAGGCCAGAATGCGTTTTGCCCCTTTTCAAACATCAAAAAAAAAACTTCTTTGGGACAAAAATCCTCCGACTTCTCAAATCTGAACGGATTAAAGTATTTTTTTAAATACTTAGAAAGGATGGTACTTTAATGAAGTATTGTCCGCTTAGAAAAATTGTATTAATTTTTTATTTATAACTTAAAGAATGCAATTGTCTTTATTTGTACAATCGACTCAGGCCTATTTATTCATATTTGCTTAAAAAAATAGAGGTTAGTAAAGTTACTTTCGTTGTACAGAAATTTTAATTACAGATAAAATTTCTCAATTTGTTTAATTGTTCTAAGCAAATAAATGAATATAACTTATATCTGCTGCATTTTCGCAATTTTAATGCATTACTGACACAGGTTTTCTTATTGAAATGTTTAGGAAAAATTTTTAATTGCAAACGAACACCAGAAAATAATAATATTTATTCGTTTAAACAAAATTTATGAAAAAATTCACTTATTCAGCATTTTTATATATGTGAGGAATAGACCGGAAGAGCATTATGGTGAAATAAATGAATGAAGCCTTTATTTATTGGGTAAAAGTAATATTTTCATTTGTTCTTAAACAAACTATTTGAATGGAATTTTGAATTACACTTGACGTAGTTCGACCGACATTTACGCTTTTCATCAATGCAGTACCTCCTACAGTTGCAAAATATGAAACCTTGTTTCGATCCAGAACTTTCAGCAGTTGCAGTCCGTAAAGACACACGATTAGAAGTAACTTTCTGGGTTCAAAAAACTTGTTTCAACTATTAACTATTATTACTTATTGGTGTTTGGTTGAAATTAAATATTATTCTTAAACATTTTAATAAGAAAATCTGGGTAAGTAATGCATTTAAATTGCAAAAATGCAGCAGATACAAGTTTTACTCATTAATTTCTTTATAACAATTGAACAAATGGAGAAATTTCATCTGCAACTGAAATTTCTATTCAACGAAAGTAAGTTTACTTACCTTTATTTTTTGCGAAGAAATATCAATAAATAGGCCTAAGTAGATAATATAAATATAAAAAAATTGAATTTTTAAAGTTAATTAACAAATTAATACAATTGTCTTTAAGCGTGCAATACTCCATAAAAGTACCATCCTTTCTAAATACAGTCAAACCTGGATTCCTCTCCGCTTGATTGACCCCTTCCGGGAATTGACGCCACGCCGCGAACTAAAGTGAGAGGAGCCGCGGCGACAAAAGGGGAGGTCGTTCATGGTCAGTCAAGTGTAAAAAAACAGGAGCTTAGCGATAAAGCACTGTACATTAATGGCCTAGCTGGGTAACTACGTCATGACGTTGCACCTTAGTTGAATCTCAATCGTGAGAAGCACATACGTTTGCATAGCGAATAAGCACGATTGGTGGGACCACAACGACCACAAGTGGGTCTCCAAAGCCAATTGAAGCCGATCGGACCAATCGGATTAGTT
>JAUELO010466898.1:0-12106 GCA_032357855.1 Amphibolips quercusostensackenii
TTCTTCTGAATTGGACAAGGAATAAGAAGGCTATATTAAGACAATCATAACGAGACCTAGTGTGTTTCCATTTTATAAATGTGGCCTTCTAGAACAAAGTTAAGAAGAATAAGCTTTTGTTACAATTTAAAAAATATAATGTGTCTGTATGGAATCCATATGAATCAATATAATAATCAATTATACATATTTAGGATCCTTGTGCGCTACTTTTCAACGGAGTTCTGCTTCGATTGTTAAAATTTTTTCGGATGTATATTTTTTACCTATCATTCATAGAAAATTGAAAATGTTCAACAAAATTTTTTAAAATTTTTTGTCTTAACTAAGCATCAGCTTAAATAAGTGTACAATTGAGACACAAAAAAGAAGTAGTAGATAAGTAATTCGATTACTTGAGGTATTTCTAATTCCGTCGTGGAAGGCAACTAATGGCTTGAAGCAAATAAATAAATTCACTTAGGACTATATATGTATATATTATAATTTCAAAAATTTTGAACAATGAAAAAAAATAACAAAAAATTAAAAAGTTGACTAAAATAACGCGATAGTGTTAGAATCTTAACTCTATTGAAATAATAAGAAGGCCATATTGTGAAATTGTAAACGCGATTTAGCCTGCCTGAATGTAAAAATATTTCCTTTTGATTATTTGAACAAATTAAAGAAACATAAAATTTTGTATGAATTTTAAAATTGCGATGGATCAATGGACTCAAGATTAATCATACATATTTAGAATCTTCATCTGCTGATCTTCCACCTGTTTTTGATGTTGAAAATTATTTCGGTTGTATATTTTCCTTATCACCCGTAGAAAATGTAAATAGTTTAGCAATCTTTGTGAAAATTATTTTACCCAAATAAGCATCTAAATAAATAGGCATTTGAGTGCCTAAACAAAAATATTTTAATTTTATAGCTTTCTCCCTTATGCAAAAGATACTTTGATAAATTTATTAGATTCTATTAGCGAAAAGTGTGCGACCAAATATTAGTAGAAAATTAATAATTTGATTAGTCAAGGTATTTTCTGATTTAATCAGGATTGTAAGCAATAATTAACGAAGGTTTTTAAATGGAAAAAGTAAAAAATAAAAAATTTTAACCAAACGAAGCAATTGTGTAGCTTTATCAACACTGTTGGAAGAATAACAAGGTCGTATAATGAAACCAGTTTTTCATAGAAACTTGCAATTATTCAAGGGTGCAGGGATTTCTAAAAATATCTTGCTTGAAAAACTGTGAATAAATAATGTCTTGTCGTACGAGATAATGACACAAAAGAAAACTTCCATCTTAGATCGTAGATTATTTAACAAATGTCAAACAAATTTATTATCCTCATTGAGGCTTTTCATTTATAAAAATTGTGATATAAATTGCACAAGAGTATTTATGAACCATCGACAACGTTATTGATGCTAGGTATTAGTTTTAGAACATTTTTAGACAAATTTTGATACTGGTTTTTGTAGATCATTTCTTATTTACAAAGAAAATGTCTATTTTTTCACCTTTTTAACAAAAGGTATCTCAGGAATGTCTCAGCGAATGCAGAAGCATTAGTGGAGACTAGCAACATATTAGTTTGATCCTAGAAAAATATTTTTTTTAATGTAAGAAATATTTGTTTGAATGGTCTCCTTGTATTCTACTTTGCCAGAAAAACTTCTTCCAACCAAAAAAATAAATGTTTAGCTAAAAAAAATTATTTCGTTACAATTAATGTTTTTTCTTATAAGTTATTTATTTTTTGATTCAAATTAACCATTTTTATTAGATAAAAGAGTACATATTTATGTTTGAACAATATTCTATTAATCCAAAGAAATAATTTATTGGTATAAATGCATCAACTCTTTGTTCTAAGAAATATATTTTAATTTAATTTAAGCTCTTTTAAATTCAATAATAATTTTGTTGATTTAAAGAAACCTAAAGACTTCAGTCAAGTATAAAAAAAATTAGTTGATTAAAGTACGTCCTGATAAATTTTAAAAATCAAAATCATTTAATTAAATAAACGGTTTTAAGCGCTTTTTTCATTGTGTATATTGATAATAATAAACTTATTTTAAATTTAATATACATTTTCCTTGCATGTATCGTATATCAATTTAGAAACAATTTTCTTAACAGCGAAGCTTAGAAGTACAATTTTTCAGAAGAAAGTTAAATTATAAACAAAACAATTTACTTATAACTTAGAAGAAATACTTTTCTACCATAAATGATAAATTTTTAATACAAAAGGACAAATTCTCATTAATACATTTAATTTCGGAACAAATGATTAAATTTGTATTTAAAATAGACAAATTTTTAGCAACATAGATAAATCTTTAACAAAAAATGATGACCTTAACAAAATAGCTGAATGTAAAAAAAAATACATTTTTAACTGAAAATTTCAATTTCTAACCAGGTTGTTGAATTTCCACTATATAAAATATGCATCTTTAATAAAAAGGTCAAGTTTTCAAGAGAAAAAAATTAAAGTTTAATTAAAAATTAAAGTTTTCAAGACAAATAAAAGAATTTTTTAGGATACAGCTAAATTTTTTATTTAAAAATTTATTTTAACCACGACAAATTACGTTTCTACGGTAAAAGATTTTTGAACACAAGAGTAAAGTTCGTTAGCTGAAAAATCGAATATTTTAGAAAATAGTGGCCTTTTGAATCAGAAGAATTGGGTTTTGAACAAAAAGGATCATTTTTAAACAAGAATGATGCATTTTTGATAAGATAAAAAATTAAATACTTAAATTTTTCCATAAAAAAAACTTTAAACTAGATGTAAATTCGATTTCGAGTGTTTCTACTTTATTTGAACATATATTTATATGGTGCTCATTTCACGAGCAATTTGCTTCTCGTTAGCAAATGCATTTGCTTCCTCATAGAGGAAGAATCAGCGATTTTTTAAATAATAGACAGACTAAAGTTTTTATTTTTATTAATTTAAGAATAGAAATTTACGAAAAATGCAAAATAACGAAGCAATTTAAAATTTTTTTTTAATACAAACACAAATCAGAGAAATCAAATTTTGTATTCCAAATGGTAATTTTTGGAGGTGAAAAAGTGCAGGGGGAAACTCTGTCACACCATACGCTTTTTCCAGATTTATGATTTTTTACGATAATTGTCAAAGTTATTTTATATGTGAATTCATAACAAAAAAGTCTCTTTGATTCATGCATTAACTTTAAATTATGTTGGTACAAAAAGTTTCTCTGTCTAAAACAGATCTTTTAAATAACACGAATGAGCGTAAGTTACGTAATCTTTAAAAAAATTGATTAATATTGTCGTTGAATCGGTTTGCCTCGAATGAAGGAATTCTTTTCGTTATTGCATTAATTTTGAATTATGTTGATAAAAAAAAAATTAATTATAAAAAACTGTTTTTTTTTCAAATATAATACATTACCATAGCTTCCTTAATGTTCAATAAAATGTATCAATAATATAGACCAATTGGTTTGTTTTGAAACAAAACATCTTTTGTACTCTCACATAAACTTCAAATCATGAAAATGACAAGTTTTTTGCCGTAAAAATTGATTTTTGATATAATATAAATATCGATAACTTTCTTACTTTTTGATAAAATGTGTTGATATTATAAGTCAATCGATTAGTCTCGAAGCAAGGAATCTTTTATATTCTTGCATCAATTTTGAATTATGTGGATGAAGCCAGTTTTACTATAAAAAACTGATTTTTAGAACATAATAAAGTGCTAGAAAAAAATAGGATTCATATTTTTAGAAATCCTTCGGTCAGTTTCAGGATATTATCTGTAAAAATAAAACATTTTAATTTCATAAGTTTATCTGCAACGGTCTTCAAGCTATCAAGTTCACAAAAAAGTCTGACATCCACACACGTCCGCAAACACAAACATCTACACACATACACACACATCAACACACACATCAACACTCACACACACATCCGAACATTTGTTTAGAACATTGTATTAGACATTTTAAAATAGACGAGCTTTTAATAAGGTGAAAAAATTTTTTTTCGAAAATGTCACCATCGTAAAGTTTCCTCTATAAGGAAGCAAAAATATAGTGAATTTTAAACAAATGATCCCGCACAAAATGTACATGAAATGGCTTTTGGTCGATTTTAATTAAAATTTGTAAAATTGTGGTTGTCAACGTTTGGATCAAAATTGTGTTCGGGCACGAAGCACGAAAATTGACAGTTGTTTAGTTACAGAGGGTTAAACATGCAACCGTTTTAATAAACATCAGAAAATATTTTGAAAACCGCAGTTCTGAGAAAAAAATGTTTTCTATAAAAGTTATGAGGCTCTGGCGAGAAAATATAAATAAAGTCATAACAATAAGACTCAGGTCATTTTTCAAAGTCATTTCATGTAAACTTGTCATTTATTGCTAATATTCAACCAATAAGAAAGAGATGTAAAAAAGAAATCAATATAGAGCTCATGAAAGCAAGATATGAGCATGACTTGGTCAATATAAAGCTAATGAAGGCAAGTCATGATAAGAAGGTTGTCAATATCTAGCCAATTAAGGCAAAATATGTGCAGAACTCAGACAACATCGAGCCAATAAAAGCAAGACATGACCAGGATATTATTGATGCTAGCCAGTGAAGCCAAAACAAGAGCGGAGCTTAGTTAATATACAGACAATGCAGACAAGACACGAGCAGCACTTAGTCCTGAGTCCTTAGCCAGATATTGCCTAATTCCATTTCATTTCTTGCCTTTATCCTCTCTGGTTATATCTTGCCCTCATCAGATAGATAATGACTAAACCTTGCTCATATTTTGCCTTCATTGGCTTGATATTGACAACATTTTGGTCATATCTTGCGATTATTTTACTGGACATTGGCTACTTCCTGCAAATATCTTTCCTTCATTGGTTAGATATTGACAACATCCTGTTCATATCTTATCTTTAAAAGCTGAATTATAACTAACTCTTGCTCATGACATGCCTTTATTGTCTACATATCGACTAAATCGTGCTCATATCTTGCCTCTATTTTCTGGATATTGACTAAGTTCTGCTCGTGTCTTTTGTGCATTGTCTGTATATCAACTAAGCTCTGCTCTTGTTTTTGTTTTTATCACTTGCCTTTATTAGCTTCGTATTGACCAAGTCTTGCTTATATCTTGCCTTTATGGGCTCTATATTGATTTTCTCTTCATATATCTTGTTTATTGGCTGAACATTAGAAATTAATGAAAGTCTCACATTGAATGACCTTCAAAAATTTCCAGTGTCTTATTGTCATGACTTTCTTAGCATTTCCTAGTCAGAGCCCATAACTTTCGCAGGAGAAGTTTTTTTGTCAGACCTAAATTTTTCAAGATATTTTCAGAATGCTTGTTAAAATGATTGCATGTTTAACCATCTTTAACTCAAAAATGTTCCATTTTTAAACTCTGTGTCCCAAAAAAAAATTACGTTTGAGACGTTAAGAACTTAAATTTTACGAAGTTCAATCCAAAATGATCAAAAAACCATGTCATGTACATTTTGTGCGGAGCCCTTTGCTAGGAATATTTTTTTAAAGGACTGCAATTTTTTCGAAAAAAAGAGACAATGAAAAAACGTCTGTTTCAATATCAATTCACATTATAAATGGTAATAATAATACATTTATTGAAGTTATTTATTTTTCAGCATAGCTGCAAATAATGATTAATGCCATTTAAAGAACAAATATTAAAGTAATTATTACAAAAATTGTACATATAATAATATGATAGAGTTAAATATAACATAGCAAAGTACGCATTTCGGACGAATTTTAATCGATCGCGAAGCACGAGATATGTTTTGAGATTGTGTTTGTTAAGGCCAAAAAAGGATTAACAAAAGAGAATTGACAATTAACAAATAACATTTGCCGATAGTTGGATCTTTAATGTCAAAATGTCTATGTACAAATCTAGTGAAGTACAAAAAACAAACGCACAGCACGAGAAAAATACATTAACAAGGCCTTTTTAATCCTAATTGTACAGTTTTTTTTCTTATGCGAAAGTTACTTCGAGTTATATCTGAATCAAATTGGTAGAATTAGAAAAATTATGCTGTGAGATTATAAACAAGATATGCCCTGTCCTAGTTTGAAAATATTGCCTCCTAAATGTTAAAACAATTTTAAAAACAATTAGAATTTTTTACAAACTTAAAATGACTAGGGGTCAATGTGATCCAAATTAATTAAACACGTTCAGGGTCTTCATGCGCAACCTTTTTACTAGGTTCTATTTTCAATTTACAAATTTTTGTTTCCACTATACGTTTTTCTAATTTGTCATGAAGAATAGCAATCATAGAGAAAATTCTGTAAAAAATAACCTGCCTTAGATAATAATGGACTTGAATATCTAAAAAAGTTAATTTCTATGAAGTCACTTTTTTAAAGCAGGAAATACCAAAATTGTTTAATTTTTACTCATAAATAGTGAAATTTTGCAAATGCGATTAGCAAAAAGTGGTTTACTAAAGATAAGTAAAAAAATTATCATTTTAGTTTGTCAAGATATTTCCTAATTCGATAACAAAAAACAACTTAATGCTTAGTAAGAGTATACAAACTTATGAAGGACTATGTATAATGATTAAAAAAAGTTATAAACTTGAAAAACTTAAAAAATGGAAAAGTTATTCAAAACGACGCGATGGTTTGAGCATTTTTATCTCTATTAAGACAATAAGGGGTCTATATTGAGGAATCATTAACGCAACCTATTCTGTTTCCATTTAATATTATCGTCTTGTTATTGTTTACACAAAGATAAAAAAAAAGGTTTTTTTCACTACAATAGATCAATGGGTTTTAAATTCATTGTGCTTATCGAGAATCTAAATGCGCTACTTTTTAATGAAGTTCTGTTTTTGGTTTTAAAAATTTAATATGGTTGTACATTTTTTCATTTTTCCACAGAAAATTGTAATTATAGAAAGGAGAATGAATATATATGTTAATTGAATTATATTAATAATAATAAATAATAAATAAGAGTAATAGGTATGTAGAGTAACTTCGCACTCAAAAAGAATTTCAATATAGCATATATGCAAAGTACAGATTTAAATTTTAAGATTTTTGGTACTGTTCAAGAAATATAGAAGGGAAAAATTGATTTTTGTCATCTGATTCTTTTGATTTCTTTTAATTACAGAAATTATTTATTTCTTTTTGCCAACTGTTGACAGAATATTGCCAAATGTATTCATATTTGCACCAATTAAATTAAAAGAAACTCCGAAAATCTATACCCTAGATAAAAATGGTAATTTTTACATTCTTATTCTGAAGAAAATGTATCAGCTTTATGTGAAATTTGACTTTGCCGGTTTTTATCAAATTTCTACGTTTTAAGGCCCCCTGAGTCAGGAAAAACGATTGGATTGAGCTTTGGCACACTTCTTTAAGGCCTAAATCAGAAAAACAAGCTTGTTAACCAGCTATTTTGAATGAAAATTCAAAAAGTGAGCACATTTTGGAAATTGTTAAAAACACTTTTTTCGAGATTCAAAAAGACTATGTACAGTTATAAATAGTATTTAAAAAGTTAAACAATTTATCTTGGTGACTTTTTTTAATAAAAAAAAAAAAATTATAAGACCTCTAGTATTTTCAAAATTCAAAGAAACAAAAGAACAAGCAAATTTTAAGCCAAAAAAGGCATATATGTAGAAACGTCATAAAAAGAAAAACGTCGCTTTGTGAAAGCATTACAAGATTATTGTAACAAATTTTCAAACTGAAAAAAAATTTTTAATTAAAATTTTTGCACAAAAAATAATGAAAAATCAAAAAATCCATTTTACGGTAAAATTATGCCAAGTACAGAAAAATTATAGTACAAAAACTATGCAAACAATAAAGATCTAAAAGTTTGTTATTAATCACTTTTTGCTAAGACGCGTAGTTTTTCTATTTGTAAAAAAAAAAAATTAAAAATTGAAAAATGTCTGTAGTCTGTAGTCTGTAGGCACGTCAACTTTCAAAAAAATGATTGGATTAGATTAAGCCTGGGCACACTTTTTTGAAGCCGAAAGGAAAATAACAAGTTCTTTACACAGCTGACAGCTATTTTAGATGAAAATTCAAAAAGTGAGCACATATTAAAAACTTTTGAGACCAATTTTTTTTATTTAAAAAATATCATGTATGGTTATGCTTTTTATAAGCTCTAAAAGACTATTTTCAAAACATTTTTAAATTTTTCTAAAAAATTAAAAATTTAAATTCCTGATCTAAGAAAAAACTAAGAATTCTATTTTGCGGTCAAACTATGCAAGACATAAAAAAATGATTAGACAAAAATTGTGTAACCCCAAAAAAACTACAAATTCGTCATAAATCATGTTTTGATAGGATGCGTAGTTTTTGCTTTATTTAAAAAAAAAACAATTTTGAATATAAAGAATTTGAATTGTTGTGCAAATAAAAGAAGCTACTTAAAAAATTATAAACAAAAGTTATTTAACCGAAATAAACTACAAATTTTTTGTAAATTATCATTTGATAGGATGCATAGTTTGAAAAAAGTGTGCAAAAATTCAAAGCAATCTAAAAATTTTATAGTTATATTAAGAGTTATCATAGTCGTGCAGAAATTCAGCTGTGCATAAAAATATAGGATGAAAAATTATTGTTATTATGTACATGATCAGAGAATTTTATAAATACACAGGAAAAACTGAGCGCAAGGCGCGATTATTGTAATGAGAATGTGTTTCTTAAGGCCGATAGAGACTTAAGTAAATAAACTTCATTCTTGATGTAAAATAAAAAAAAATAAATTTTTTTTTTTCAATCGTAGAACTTTCGAAAATTTTACAATATTTGCAAGTAAATGTCCTCTTTTAATCTATGCCGAGCACAAGGTGCGAATACCAAAAAGAGCTGAGAGCGATGCGCGAGGCAAAAACTATTTAAACGCGTACCGCGAGATACATTACTGAGCACGAGATGCGAGGTTTATATATTATCGAGTGCGAAGAGCCAGAAACAACATTCGCGTGCCTTAGGCGCGTTCGAACTTGCAAACGAAGCAAACCACTCGCGCGCGCAATAAGAATGTGCCTGCTAAGCGGGCAGATTTTTTAATTTCACAACTATGCTTATAAAACCAGATATGAAGGATTTTTTACAGGTCATTTTTCTGATGTATTTTAATTTTTCATAAGTTAAAGTCTATTTTAGGGAATAGGTAGGGTTTCAGATATCATTTCTAGTTTAAGTCGAATGAGTTTCTAAACATTTTTCTTCCTTCACAGATGCTACATGACTAGAGTTACCCTTCCCTTTAATCACAGTTGGCTTCTCGTGCATGAAAACAATGTGGTCTATATTGTGGCTAAAAAAGAATCTATTATGCCCAGTGAAAAATGTTACGTACATAAGGTAACTACCATCAATCGGTACTTACCATTAGTCGGTAGAGCAGTTTATTACCATTAGTCAGTAAGACAGTGAGGATGGTGACTTTTTATTTGGCATTTCACCATCGGTCGGTAAGGTAGAAATCAACTTTAACATCGGTCGGTAGAACAGGGTGTTCGATAAATTTTTATACTGTCATTTTATTATTAGTCAGTAAGGTCGAGATCAGCCTTACTATCCCTCAATAAAACCAGGAGGCCAGTCTCTTTTTATATTATCATTTTTGTATTTGTCGTTAAGGTAATGATCAACTTCACCATTAGTCGGTAAAACAGGAAAGTCGGTAAGACTGTAAGTAATGTAGGAAGCAACTCTAATATGAGTCGGTAAAACGAGGTCGGTTACTTTTTTATTATAATTTTACCATCGTTCGGTAATGTAGGGAGCAACTTTACTTGCAGTCGGTTCAACAGAGAGATCGGTAATCTTTTATATTATTATTTTACAGCATGCTGGTCAGGTAAGAAACGGTTGCTAATGCACATCCTTAGCTATAGATGGAGCGTTAGTGGCTATATTAGCATTTCACCTTACCAATTACGTGTAAATACCTGATAAAGTCACTTAGTAATTTTATGTAACGCCAATGTAGCTTTTTATCACATTATTCTAAAATATTAAAAGATAAGATTTCCAAAAGAAGATAAAGATTAAATATTTCGCTTATAAGTAGGACTTCGATGCCTAAAAACAATTGGACCTCTCTTTTTACTATGTGAAATAGACAAAAAAATGCATTGAATTCAAAATGTCTCCCTCTCTTTATCGTTAAAGCTAGACAGAGAGAAGCTAATTGTGTTTAAACAACAATTTATACTTATAGGCTCGTAGCTGAGAGGTCCAATCCAAATAGCGGAAGAAGATATCAGCGATCTATTATCACAGCCTCTGTCTGAAGCTAATTGGACCTCTCTTTATACTATGTGCAATAGACAACGAGTTTATACGAGGTGCATACAAGTTTGAAACATCTCTCTTTCTACTTTGTCAGTTGGAAAGAGACAAAAAAAATTAATTAAATTAAGTTACAAATAAATAAACTAAAATAAAAATAATTAGGCTTAAACTAAGTAAGCGAAGATGAAACTATTTGATATAAAAATGATGATAACTTAGGTAACTAATTAATTTTTAGACTTCAAGTAACAGAATAGGAAGTAAAGATTATATACACACAGTTGTATTTAAGTATTATAAAGTTTTCGTCAGCATCAATCTTAAACTAGTTTTACAAAAAAAGATCACATTCATTATATGTAACTATAATCTAGATTTGATAAAAGTATTCACTGATATATTATATGTTTCTAGTACAATTTGCAAATAATTGCTTGGCACTCAGGGCTTCATAGTGAATATTTACCTTCAATACCATTTTGAAGCTTACGTACAAGATCGCATGGATGAGTAGGACGTAATGAACAACGTTTAAGATAGGATAGTTCCTCCTGCTCCTTCTCGTGTTCCTCATCATCATCATCATCTGCCTTTTTCTCCTCCCTTGTTTCCACCTCCTCCTCCAGCTCTTTTGTATTTATCTTGTCTCCTTTTATCTCATGCTCATCTATCTTCTTTTCATCCATCTTCTTATCATTAACCTCACCTTTTTTTTCTTCCTGATCTATCACACGCTTCTCTTTAACATTCTCCTCCTGGTCTTTTACCACATAATGATCTTTATGTGCATTATTTTTCTTTATAACTTTAACATTTTTCGCAAATTTTTCTATTGATGTATCTTTCTTCAGAGTCTTAAAATTTAAATTCTTTTTCACATTTAAAGTTGAGTCATATTTACGTTTCATTCTATTACATGTTTTGTTTCGCACCTGTCGACATGCCAACTTTATTGTTTTTTTTTGTGAAATTAAATTTTCTTTAAGGGTGGCACACTTTTGCCTGAGAACTTTACGCAGCTCTGGATTGACTAAACTATTACTATCGTCAGTTTCATCATTTTTCTTAAGGCCACGTAACGAGTGCACCACGTAACCAAGTCAGTTTCGAGATTGATATTTTTGCTCCCATATTTGAAAATGAAAGTTTAAAAAAAAAAAAAAAAAATCTAGAGAAGCATTAATGAACGTAAACGGACAGTGTGTAGCAAAGCATAAAGTTGGAAAAGGAAAAAAGATTATTATAAAAATAGTAAATGTTGACCAACACATTTGTACTAATATCCTTTGTACTCTAAGAATGAGGTACGTAATGCAAAACTTATAATAGGTGGCAGCACCGAGCCGGGTACTAAACCCTCTGTCGATAAGAGACGAAATTCAGATTGGTGATAGGTATGTGTTGCTTATAATTAAATATATAAGAATAAATAATATTTAAATATATGTTTAGTGCTTATATATGAAGTTATTTATACTTTTTGCGGAAGCTATACATACATTGGTATATATAGTGAACTATAGTAAACCTAACCTCACTTTGCAAGTGACAGTCAGATAAGTATTTATCAATCTTTTACAAATGCTCTGTGATAAATATGGACAAAAAATATTAAAAATATATTTTGTAATGTTATCAAGTTTTGAATAGCACCTTACACTTATTCCCTTAATTTATTTTCTTGAAAACCGTATCTTATTGACAAAGGGTCTAGTACTTGGCTTGGTGCTGCCAC
>JAUELO010466916.1:0-12105 GCA_032357855.1 Amphibolips quercusostensackenii
CTATAGTTTTTGAGATGATCTTTCGAATAGCGCTAATGAAAAAATTCTATTTTTTTTATTTCTCTCTCTATTAATGTTGAAACATAGGTCATTTCTGGACGCTTCCTGACTCGAGCTCTCGCTTCTTTCCCTTCTCCTGTAATATCGTAGTTTTGCCGCTTAGGTCCTTTTCTTCGGATCGCGTCACAAATGTTTTGACTTCAAAAACCTATGTTGAAGTTAGCAATTTTTGTAAAAAATTCCTTTTCTAAAATACTACGCGCACAAAAATATTATATTTTATGTTCTGCATACGGTTTGTAATTAATTTTTGCATGCTGACTTTAAATCCGACCTGTAAATTATTGCAAAGCTTAATAATACTAAAAAAACACGATGAAAGTTGCTATTTTTATTCTTGAAGGTATACATTTTTTCAATTAAAGTAAATTTTATACTCGAAGTATGTGCTTCTGAGGTCGCTAATTTCAAATCCAAACTTGAAATATTAAAATTTAAAATAGCAAATCGAAGATAACGGATCATGATTGTAAAAATTAAACTGATATAACTACAAAATGCTGCAAGTGGTTTCTTTAAAGTCACTAATTTTTAAACCGAAATCAAAATTAAAAAATATAAAATAAAGAATCCGATATGGCGAATAGAAAATGTAAAAACAAAACCATTTTGACTTAAAATTACTGTGCTTGGACTTTTCGTCTAGCTTATTTGAAATCTGAAGTCAAAATGACAAGATTCAAAATGTCCGACATAATATGGCATGCTATTTACGTCATATGAAATAACAATTTACTGAAAGTTACACCATTTGGAAAATTTTTGAACATTTTTATCAGTAATAATTTATGCTTTGAAATATCAATGAACTGAAATCATTATTACTACTGCTGCTGCTTACTCCAGGCATCTGGTAGTTTAGTTCCCGAAGAAATCCTACTTTCAATTTTTTGGAAAGAAAGTTTTGTCAAGGTGTCCCTTCTGATACTTTAAAAATGCTAGAATAGATCAATTGCCAAATCGGCTTTTCTTAAGACAATTTAAAAAGATAATTTTGCGTGGACAAATAATTTCCATTGCATTTTTTAGCAAAATATTAAAAAAAAAAGAAAGAAGACAAAATTGCGAAAAAATGTTGTTGAAAAAAGAATCCAGTATCTTCTATAAGTTACGAGTTATGTTATATTGATGTGACGGTCTGAGTAAATGTCACTTTTAGTTTAGTTTGTACTGAAGCAGATTCTTAGATCTGTTCAGTTTCATTATTCGAAACATAAGTTGCTGCCGTAGCAGTCGTACAAGGAACAACTTTGGGGCCGAGGCTTTGCCAGGTCGGTCCCGCGATGGAGTACAGTCTTATTCCTTATCTTAAAAAGGAAGGGAGTGATATCAATCTATTCTTAGCCCACGAAACTAATCTATCTTAGAAGAGTGCGTTTATAAACCTGGAATAAGTTTGCATATTCTTTCTAGCTTGGCACCTTCCCTGTTAGATTGAATTTCTTTCAAAATTCTTTGTACTTGTACAGATTACTTTCTTCTAAACTTAATAGGTTTATTAACTAACTCAAAGTCTAAGTCGATCGTGGGCGCGCTCTGTGGTACGTAGGTGACAACTTGTATTATTTCGTTGTTTATCTTGTTAGTGGTACAACAAAACTTAATGCAAAGGTTAGAAAGACACTTTCGAATTAATTCGCAAACTCTGCATTTGTAAAGTGCAAATACTAAAATGAGAATTGACAAAGTGCAGCCTAAGTAAGAAAGAATGTTCGTTGCCTTTTCTTGCCAAAAATGGGATCTTCTGATACTCTGTACTTTATTCAGAACAGTTTTGATCTCATTCAAAGATTTCCCGGTTTATTTCAATTCCTGATTATTGAATTGTCCTTTTAAGGATAGAAATTCATTTTTTACCAGATTTAGGTCAGATTCGGAGAATCGAATTGTAACATTTTTGCGATACGACAAATTCTGCGTTTTTACTTATGTTTTGCTTAATTTTACAATAGTATGTCTGGTATGTAAAATACAGTTATCTAGAGCTTTAATCAAAGTTATTCCGGTAATTGATTTTTTATAGTTTAAATTTTCGCAGTGAATTTGTTTGATCTCTTCCTTGTTTAGAATCATAATAACACCCTGCTCGTTTTGTAAAATATAAAATACAGTTTGTTTTGTCTGAAATCGTCATTCAAATCAAGTAGACAAATTTATTATTTATTAATAAAACAGTTATTTCAGCAATGTCAACTGAGTATTGATAATTTTTTTCCACTAACTGAAAGCTATGCTTTTTATTGTTTTTATCTTCGAATTGTTTAAATCCTTCTATGAGTGTACTCGGAGGTAGAATTTGGGGATGGAAAATTCCGTGTAAACCGTTATTTATTGCATCGATTACTTATGATACGTCTTTATTCAATTCTAAAATAACAACTGTCATGATTGTGATCTCATAAGCCATTACTATGTTTTCGATGTTTCTATTAGTCTTATTGGCTAACTTGTTATGACTATCTGTAATGTTTTTATTTTTGAAAAACAAGGAATCAACATCCTGTGCGGCCGAATTGAAAGTAGTCCTAATTTCTTTAGTCTGATTCTTTAGTGACATTTTTAACATTTTGCTTTGGGAATATAGTAGGTGAAGCTTGTGGTTGATATAATATAAATCGCCTTCGGATAATGTTCCAAAAGGTGTCCTAGAAACGCTTCCGACAAAATCAAAAGCTTCTATTTTGTATCGATTCTTTCCTAATAGCTGACTGAGCAACAATCTTCGAGCATTTAACCTTTTAATTCGGCATTTCAAGGTTTCCCGTTCAAATCGTTGTAAGCATTGATTACATCGTTCGAAAACGGATTTATACAAGAGATTAATTTGTTCGTATCTTCTGTTAATATTGTGTGTGTCGACGGATGAAATGAGGCGCCAAGTAGTGTAGCAGATTTTCGCTGTACCAAGGTCCTCGGTGAAGATAGTGGATCCATTGAGTGAAGTGAGGGTCACATCAGCAGATGTGATCAAGAAAAGTGATAGTAGTACCCAAGTCTAACTCATTTTAAAAAACATAAAATAAAGCGGTAAAGCTAATGGTGGTAGGGCTTCAACCTATTAGCGTGTACGGTGTAATGCTTATTGTATAAAATTTTATAATCAGAAGAACAGACGCGTTTGCATATTGTGAAAAGGTCTAAGCCATTCACTTGCTAATTTTCTTTCTTTTCTATGATCAGTTAGTAATACTAGATTTCTTAGTTCGAAAAGAGGATTACTGATGATTATCTTTGCATCTTGCTGCTTTTTTAATCGTTTGTTTGTTTTTTAAACAGCATTGCTTTCTTTTTGCAAATATTCATGTCTTTTTCGCCGAATATCTAAGAATTCTTAATGGATCAATGACGTGGTAGTTGCTTAGGCTCAAGGTATATCAGCTTTTCTTCTAAATGTCATTTCGAACGGCGTTGAACCTGTGCTCTCGTAAACTGCGGTATTAAATTCTAAACATATTAGGTTTAAGTTTTGGTTTTAATGAAAAATTAATTAATTAATTAATAGTTTAGTTTGTACCTCGTCTCGTCAACGGCCATGTACGTCTTTAACAATATCTATAATTGTTCCGTGGGTTCTCTCAAGGGCTCTGTTGCTTTGTGGATGAAAAGCAGTCGTTTTAATAAGCTTAATTCTGGAAAGATTTTTAAATTTTTGAACCAATTCCAAAACAAAGTGAGCGCCCTGGTCAGTTTCGATGTGCTTTGAAGAAAAAAATATGTAAATATAATGATCTAGCAGGTTTGTTAGTATGCTCACGCTCGTCGTTTCCTATAGAGCTATAAGAATGATATATTTTGAGAGCGCATTTCGAACGGATAAAATATATATGTTTCCTTTTTTTGTTTCCAGTAATTGACCAACTATATTCATTGCGATCTTTTTATTTGGTTGTGTCGGCATTTTCGGACTGACTGTTTCAACCTTGGGACAAATTTGCGTCAGTTTTTTGCGTTGGCATGCGTTGGCATTTCTTAACGGAATCAATAAAGTCTTTCTTCATATTTTCCCACGATGTTTATTCGCGTAGCCTCTAGATTGTTTTATTTTCGTCAAAGTGGCCAGTGACTACTTTTATGTGTGCCTTACTCAACAAATTTTGTTTCTCTTTTTCACTTTATTTTTTATCTGGTCCTTCACACAGAAAAAATGTGTGCTCTGTGAAATTCGTCTGTTTTAGAAAAATCAACATATCTCTGATACGTATCTTTAATTTTAATGTAGAGGAACTTAACCCATTTTTTATCATCCTAGTCTGGTAACTGCATTCTTAGCAAAGAGAAAATATTTTGTTTGCTAATTTTAATCTAATTCTTTCCGTTGGCAACAGGTTTGATTTTTAATTTACTAGGCAGACAGTTCCTTTTCCAGTTTGCTTAATCGTTTTGAATTTCTTTTTTCTCTGTCGGTTTGTGATTTCGCAATCTTTCAGAAATTAGTTCGGTATCTTTACCTGATGATGATTTATCAATCTCATTAACTTCTTGGGAGTCATTTGCTCGATTGATTTTTGCGTTTTTCCTCAGTTGCTCAGAGAGATTTTGATCTTAAATGGTGTGCAGTCTCGAAAGCGACTCAGCTGCAGCATTTTTCTTCCGTTTTTTATACACGAACTTGTATGTGTATGCTTTCATCTAAAATCATTATTTCATCAACCTGAAAAAAGAGTCTTTCACGTTAAAAGCCACGTCAAAGCTTGATGGTCTATTTGTATTATGAATTGACGTCCGAGAGAATATTTTCGAAGTCGCTAAACTGCCCACACAATTGCTAATGTTTCTTTTTTGGCTGTAGTGAAGTTAAGCTCAAGTTCATTTAGAGTTCTTGAGATGTAGCAAACTGAGTGTCCCTGTTGAGATAAAATTGCCTCTAGTACAACATTACATGCATCGGTAGTCAAAGTAAATATGTCCTTAAAGTCAGGATATCTTAATACCGGTGCTTAGTAAAGAGCATCTTTCAACGTTTTAAAACTTGTTTCACAAGATGGCGTCCAATTAAAGGGTTAATTTTTCTTCGTCAGTTGTGTTTATGTTTGAGCTATTGTAAAAAAGTTTTTAAAATAAATTTTTGGTAACATCAAGCTAATCGCAAGAGAGACATGACTTCTTTTTGTTCCTTTATTCTTTTGAAATACAGCAGATAATTTATATGGGTTTAGTTTTACTCCGCTTTTCGTGATAACGTGTCCTAGGTAGTCCAGTTCCGGTCGAAGAAGCTTACACTTTTCTGGTAGAAGTTTTAGTCCAGTAGCTCGTAAACTTTCAAATAAGATAACTACATTTTCGTTGTGTTTTTGGAATGTGCTTCCAAAGACAACAATGTCGTCTAGATAAGCGAAGCCCATTTTTTCTTACAATCCTCTAAATGCCGTATACATCATTTTTTGAAATGTGGCTGGAGCGTTTATGAGTCCGAACGGCATGCTGTTGTAGTGCAAATGTCCTCTACGTGTAGAAAATGCGGTATATATTTTTTAATCCTTGTTCATAGGAATTTGGTGAAATCCTAAACTCAAATAAAAAACTGAAAAAAATTTTGCTTCTCCAAGGTGGTCTAGAATTTTTTTGATTACGGGAAGTGGGTAGGCATCTTGATCTGTTTTTTCCTTCAACTTCCAAAAATCGATTACAAACCTCTTGTTAGGGTTTGCCGACGCATCACGTTTTTTTTGGGCCACCCAAAGTGTTTTTGGATATGCAAATCAACCTTCTTTCAGCTAACCAGACTTTTAATTGGATTACCATTGGTTGTGCTTCTCTAACAACGTTAAGATTTTTGCTTGAAATTTGGTCTGAAAGTTCTTCTCTTGAATTCATGATGTATTTTTAAAAAACTGTTTGCTTTTTATTTTGTATGCAAATTTGCCCTTCATGTGTCAGAAGATTTTCTGATTGTACAGCATACAAAAGTTCGTGCATTCTTTAGTTGAATCTTGCATTGAAATTCTGCGTACTTTGCCCAGCTCTCTGTATCACTTGTAAGAGATTGGCGCTATAAGTTTCGAGTCATCCAGTAGTCCCAAAGTTAGTTCTAAAAGCTTTGACAAGATCATCATAATCTTTAATTGATAAGAAACCAATAGATTTTTTCGCTTCCCCTTTAATTTTTTTTGCAATGATCTAGTCTAATAAACCTCGTGGATTTGAGCACTGCGATTTACTTTTTTCTACAAGAGCGATGAAGTGTTTAACTCCCATATCGTCTTGTGCATTAAATTTTTTCATCAATTTAACTGCGGCTTCCGCAGGGATAGTTTTGCTTGTAGTTGATATTCTTTTATTCGACCTTTGTGAAAGCCTGTCTCTAGTGAGGATGCCTTTATTTGGGGTCAATCTTTTGTTCAATAAACTTTGTTAAAGCCTAGGATTATTTTTTGTTCTTCCCGTCACAAATGCTCTAATTCTAAAAACATCGCGTTCTCGTTACCAACTTGAGATTATTCGTCCTTTCCTGTTTCGCTTTCGTCCGAAGTACCTAAATCTAAATTTTTCACTATAGACCGAATTTCTGCCTTACGAGTATTTATTGCGAGTTTCATGCTAGACACCCGATCTGATAATTTTTGTAGTGTGCCAATTATGTCTGCATTAGTAGCTACAATGGGGGTATTTACGGACTCCAAAGGTTCCTTTTTCATGGTTTCTTCTGTCATGGTTTCTTCTTATGAGTGTGTGTGTGTGTTTGTGTGTGTTTAATAGTGAACCTAATCTTTAAGTTTTCTACTGATGTGAACAGATGACGAGTGTGTGTCGCACCGCGTTATGTAATCTTTGTATCGTTCGGTACAATGAAATTCTCGCGTACAAGTATAGTTCGTGACGAAGTCCACCCTCTAGCCAGTAAATATTTTTAAATTCAAATAACTATTTGAAACAAAGTGCTACAACTTTGGCCAAATATTATGAACGAATCTATAAACGTTTTTTAACGAAAGGTTTAGTCTCGCGTAGTCGACTAGCCTTACAAGGTCTTAGAAAGTCGTGATATAACACTTCTTTATTTGAGATTTTTTCTCTCCTTTTTACTCACTTAAGACTCCCAGTGAAGATAGTTGGTGGTTTCTTGAGTAGATCTACTCGTTCTGGTCAGCCGTGGGATTCACAGTCCGTGAATTCTGCAATTTCAATGGTCCCAACATGGTTAGATAACGTCTCGTCTTTTAGTCTAATTTTTCAAGACAAGAAATTACCGTAAGCATACTAAGTGCAGCCCAGTATGTGTTTTTATGGTTTGAATTTCGCAGAAGGGTTCGTATTGATACTTCATGAGAATGACGCATCAATCAAAAGTATTCTGGCATGGATCACGAATTTATGTAATGGTCTGTAAAAATGTCACCTTTAGTATAGTTTGTACTAAAGCAGATTTGCACATCTGTTTAGTTGCGTTTAGAAAAGTTGCGTTTAGTTATTTTAAAAATAAATCTGGTCAAGTTTAGCTTGCGTAATAGTGTCAGAATAGAATAGAATAAAGCCTATAACAATCTGCGTAAATCTAAACAAAAAAAGTCTTTTAGACTTATTATTTTGGGAATCAGAAGGTTAAAAAAATTTAATTTTTTGCGCTTTTCTGACTGAAAAAGAAGAAATTGCCTTTTTCAGAAAAACCTCGTTTCCTGTAGATCCCACTATAAGATTCTTGAAAAAAAAATGAAAGTGGAGTCAGCTTAAAGTAAGTTGAAAAAAGTGTCCTAGCCCTAATAGGTAACGAGGTATGACCTTAGAAAGTGCTTGCTATTACTAATTATGATTACGTTAAAGACATTTTTAATGTATTTTTGTGGCAAAAAAGAAAAATTAATTGATTTAAAAAGTGCGATACACTTTTGTCGATAAAAAAACATTTTGAATAATAATTTCTTATAATAAAAACTTGTCATAACCACTGTTGAGTACTTTTTGAGTACTTTTTGAGTACTTTTGTTGCAAAAATGTGATTAAGATTAATAAAAAATGTGAAATATATTTTTTATCAATCACCATATGGTTTTTTTATAAATTTTAAATACCAATATTCTCTCACAATCGCTTCTTAGTACTTTCAAGGTACTTTTGTAGTGAAAAATTTATTTTAATTAATTAAAAATGTGTAACATGTTTTTTTATCGATAAAAAATAGTATAATGCGTGTTAATCAAAAAAAAAATGGAGAATAAATTTAAGCTCGTGAGTAAAGTCCGTAATTCATTCAATTACAAAATTCGATAATAAATAATGTTTATATTTAATTATTAATAAACTATTTATTTCTTTATTTCTTAATTTCAACAAATTAATCTATTCTATAAATTTATTTACAGAAATTTTGAATAGCAATTATTATATAAGCGATTTGTTTATTAAGGAAAAATATATATCACATCTCTAACTGAATGATTACTTTTTTGTCACAAAAGTACTCAAAAAGCACTCAAAAATAGTTATGGCAAAATTTCATTATAAACAGTTAATGATAAAAATATTAGCTTATTGATAAAAAACAGACATTTTCAATAAATTAAAGTTTCTTTGTTTTCACGAAAATACTAAAAAAATGGCCAAAAAGTAATTATAAGTAGTGGTAGCAAGCTTTTGTTACAACAACAAATTATTTATTAATCGATAGAAAAAGACGTATTATACATAATAAATGAATTATATATTTCTTATTTTTGACAAAAAGTTTGAAATACAAACGTAGTTTTACTCACGGTAAACAAGCTGAATTTCACTTTTATTTATTCTTTAGAAACCTTGTGGTTGGATCCACAGGGAACGAGCTTTTTTGCCGAAAACACGATTTTTTAGTTTTTACTTAAAAATGCGAGGAGAATAAAACTTTTTACATCTTGCTGTTTCCAAGATAATGAGTCTAAAAGCCTTTCTTTATTTGGATGTATGCAGATTTTAATAGGCTCTCTTTCATTCTCTGGCACCACTACCACAGACTTTACATGGTCATAACTCATGAACTGTCAGAGGTAGTACATTTTTCTTTTTTTCTAATCACAGACAATCGAGTCTACTTTCACTTACCTTTAAAACACTTTTTCGTGATGAAATTAGGTGCAAAGGCACACAGTGTTGTTTGAAACTTAGTGAGTTTTGCTAAAAATAAAAAAAAATGTGAATTTTTCCATAAATCATAACAAAAAACCAAGTGCAGACATTTTTAGTCAACATGGTTTTATTTTTACAATTTCAATTTGCTATATTGGATTCGTTATTTTTTATTTTGAAATTCTGAATTCGTGTTTAAAATCGGTTAATCGAAAAACTCTCGTCTAGCATTTCATAGACGAATTTTCATAATTTTCACAAATATGATCCACCACAAAGGACTCGTGATTTTAAATTCTGCCATTTTTAAATTGGATTTGAAATCAGTGTCCTGAAAAAACCCTGTCTGGTATTTTGCAGTAAAATTGGATGGATTTTTACATTTCTGATTTGCCATCTCAAATTTGCCATTTTGTGTTTTGATATTTTTATTTTTGATTTAAAGTCAGCAAACCCAGAAACTCTTAATACTTCAAATAATGAAATTTGCTTTGACTAAAGTAATGAATTCCTTTAGAAGTAACAATAGCCGTGAACTTTATACTTGTTGTTATGTAGTCAATTGAACATTGTACATGAGACACATTCCTTCTTATGTACCTATATAAGGCTGCATGTTCTGGAAGGTCTCCCGGCAAAATCGCGGTGAAATTTCAGATATAAATACGTCTCATGACTGCTAGGTAAATGGTTACAGACTAAGATGGACTCAATATGATGATACGGCGAAAGTCTCTTGCACCTCGAGGACACGGAGCGACCCAAAGATGACTGCCATTTGCATTTTCTCTGCACGTGTCAGAGCACCGATGATCAGGACGACTACCTTAAGAGAATATTCCGGTTGTATCCGTTGAAACTCCCTTTGCAAGCTCTTAATACCTCTTTATTTTTTATTCTCCTTGGCTGTGTTGTTCTCGTCGCATAGTGCTTAACAAACGATAACTATTATGGTTAGTTTCTAAAAGTCAGCAAGAACTATGTCAGGCTTCGAGTGTGCAACAGAAACAATTATCGTAAATATAAAGTTCCAGTATATAAATTACTCCTCTTTTCCGACAATTGAGTGCATTTCCCTTAAAGTGTTTGAGAGAGCGGCATAAGAGCTAATGCCATAAGAGTAGAATGTCTCAGCTCAAAATGTAGCGGCAATATATCATTGTAAAAATAACGCCGTCTAGACACGCTTAATTTAAACACTCCGTGCCCAACTTCAATTCAGGTGATTCTGAAAAAGCAAACGTTAGCTTATACGACATATTGTGCATTCTCTTGTCAAAAAGCTGTTTGCAGTAGTTTTTCTTCTGCAGTTTTTTGATTCAATCCTTCAGAAGTAAGTTCTCTAGATGAATAATGCTTGATACATTTTACTTATTCCTGATATTGAAGTCAAGGCCAAGTGTTTCTACAGCCTTCTCCGCTGCTTTGCACAGAAACGCTACTTTGCCCACTTCTTTGTGTTTTTTGTCTATCTTAGGAAGAGGGTTGCGTCCATTTGCGACTCATTGTCTAATAAGTTCTGAATTTTGATACACCAGTTTTCAAATTGATTCAAAATTAATTTTCGCATTTTTAGAAAGTTCATCTGTGCAGTTTTTTTTAAGTTTTAATTATCATATTATGGTTGACTACTTCAGTTCCCGAAGAAGCTATACCATTGTCGATAGTCTGAAATTCGCGGTGTATCACATGTTGCACCGTATTCAGATTAACAGCATCATTCTGCTCTTGAGCTTCAGCCACTCTACACAGCTTTTTATTATTCATGTCATAATGTCTTGGAGATGTGACTTTAAAGCAAATTCTAAAAGTTTTACGACTTTGATTCTCTGCTTGTTTGGAATGGCGCCCGAACACGTCGATGCCCAACTTGCAAATGATAAAAATCTTGGCAATGCACTCATCGATATATAATTCCAGCTTCTAGTAGTTCTTTAATAATTAAAATAATTTTATTTGTGTCACTTGGATTCCCAGCTTTTTGAAACGCTAACAGTAAGCATAATCGATCCACCAATTCATTTGAATCATCCCAGTAAATGTAATCCATTCGACTTCCCTCTCTAGAAATCATGTGTTGTGCGATAATACCTTTACCTGATTATGATTTTCGGTTTTCACTTGGTCTATCTGTATTTTTATGTGAATGCGAGAATTAATTTTATTATAAATTTTTCATATTTTAAAACTTTATTGTTCCCTATTGGGTACTTTTTAAAATAAAATTACAAGCAAAACTTTACTTTCTGGAAAATTCAAATTACCCACATGAATATAGCTCTGACTAAAACTTATCAAAGAGTCTTTAATCATTTATCTATTTTCAGTTAATTTTCTCACGCTATACACATTATTCAGTTCTCTACTTCTTTCACCTAACAATAAAAGATACTTGTTTGCATTATTATCATTAATCCATGGAGATGTAGGTGTTTCCGAGTTACTTTCCGCTTAACTACGAGTTAATATCTCTAAATTACTGGTATCTTTAGTCTCGTCTCCTTCTTCCTCATCATTAATTAAATTATACGACAAATCAGCGTCATTATTAACTTTACTCTTTGCTTCTTTCCTTTTGATTAGCCTATCATTTTTTTCATATGATTAAGAAAATTAACATTTTTTTCTGGTGGATTACCAATAGGCTTAAAAGTATAACTTAATGTGCTCTTAACTGTTTCTTTGACTAACTTTATCATTCTATGTTTCTGTCAAATTGATTCACTAGGTCTAGCATTTTGTCGCAAAATATCTCTTTGCTTTTAAACATTCTTCTAACCTTGAGACATGTTAATACAATAATGTCTAAGGTGTGACTGTTGCAATATTAATAACAGCATATGTATGTATAACTTTTCCAGATTTATAAAACGTTTAAAACCTTTCCTATATCTGCCTTGTTTAAGATTCTTATCCTAGTTTATTACCACAAATCCATACTTATCGTTATTTCATCGAACTAAACACATCCTTTTAAATTGTAAGTAAGTGATATCAGCATTTACATGG